>VMDO01005130.1:0-115307 GCA_007922755.1 Pedetes capensis
GTACCTGGATGGGAGACCGCCTGGGAACACCAGAAGCTGTAGGCTTGGGAGAAGGACCTGGCAACCCCCTCCCAAAAATCAATCTGCCATTGAAAACCCTGTGAACAGCAGAGAAGCACTGACAATAGTGTTTCCCCTGTTGTACGGAGGGTCGCTATGAGTCGGATACCGACTCGATGGCACCTAACAACAACAACAATCTTAGGAACAAAACCATCACTACCAAATGTCGGGTCCACAACCTCGTGACATGAGCCTACGCCACTGATGCAAATGCTTCTTCTAAAAAAGAAAGAGAAAAGGCCATTCCACTTCTGTCAGAGGCCATTTGTTACCAAACAACCCATTCAGCAATTTTTCAAAATCTGAAATGGTCCTTCTTGCAGGACTTTGAACTCAGAGCATGGCACTGCCTTCCTACTGGGTAGCAAGAGAGACAGTACCTATAAACAACATGCATGACCTTCCCTCCCATTGGGACAGTGGCCTCACATTGCCCACTTAGCGGGGCACACTCCACACCTCTGCTCCTCCCTGGTTAGCTCACACTCCAGGAGCATGTGTTCAGAGTGTGCAGCCAGGGCATGGCACACAGTAAGCCTTCAACTAATGTCAGTTGCTGCTCACAGACAAGGAAGCTAAAGTCCAGAAACCTTGTGGTTTGCTGTAAGTCAGGTTCTAGGCAAAACCAAAATTTAACCCATGCCTCTTTCTTTTGTGCCTCAGTTTCCTTATCTATGGAATAGAGATGGTAATAATTGCTAATGCTTGCAGTTGTGAAAATTAAACAAGAGAAAGACTGTAAGTGCACTCCATCTGGCATTTAGGAAGCACAAGAAGGAATAACTGTTCATGTGATCACTATTATCAAGTTGGAAAGTCGAGGAATGACATAAAATCTGTTCTTGTCTGAGCTGGCATTTGTTTATTCCCCGTGGTACTAACGGCGGTAGGGATGGTGGGCTTTTTTGTTTGTTTGTTTGGTTTAGTACTGGGGATTGAACCTGGAGCCTCCGGCATGCTGAACAAGCCCTCTACCACTGACCTATACCCCTGGCCTCTCTGGCGACGCTATGCCTTTCTGGTTGGACTGGGAGAGCTGACCAGCCTGCAAATCCCTTGCCTTGTGGCACACCCCAGGCCTGTGTCTGCTCTCTGCAAACATGTTCCTGAGCCAGATCCCTCTGAGTTTTCCAGTGGGCACCTGTCCAACACTCACATTTATTAAGTCCATAATATGCTAGGCATGGGGCTAGGCACTGGGGAATAAAATAACAGCAACAAACAGCAGAGCCTTCCCCCACTATGACCTTACAAAGCTGTAGAGTGGGCATAAATAGCTTTCTCTATAAAAATTAATAAAAATTGCCATGTGCGATGTCGCATGCCTATAATCTCAACAACTCTGGAGGCAGAGACAGGAGGATTGCAGGTTTGAGGCCAGAGGTAGCCTGCGTAACTCTGTCTCAACATAAAAAAACTAAAAATGAGCTGGGGGTGCAGCTCAGTGGTAGAGCACTTGAGAAGTACACGTGAGGCCTCATTTAGTCCCCCAGTACCGCCAAAAAAAATTTACTAAAAATCACCCATTACAAAGAATTTGAAGAAGATGCAAAGAAATAAAATTAATATACCTAACCCAACCCTTTCCTGTGTTCTTTCTTTCTGGGTCCTCTTGGTGTTTTTCACATCATTTTGATGACAATGGGTACAATTTGGTGTCCTGGCTATTTTCCCTTATGTGGATGCCCCAAGCAGTTTTCCACGTGACACGTCCAAAATCTGTCATCCATGTTCAGAGCTGTGGACTATTCACAACTATCACTATTTGCCTGCCCATTCTCACACAGGGCATTCAGATTGCTTCCAATCTGTCCTTGCTGTCCGACCAATCACCTTTATGCATTCATGCACAGAGAAGATAAGGGGGAAGAGGTAAAAGCCATGTAATTCAATGGTGTCAGATGGGCCTGGATTGAAAAATGACACTGTGTGAACTTGGGGAAGTTACTTAACCTCTCTGAGCCTCAACTTCTCATAAAATGGACATAACACACCCTTCAGAGAGTTGTAAGGGGATTAAACAGGAGACAAGTAGTAAAACTCGTGCACGGTCTAACACACAATAAATGCACACTTTCTTTCTATTTTTTTACACATCAGAAAGTCATGACCATGACCCCTAAATGCCTCTTCAAGGACTAGGACAAACCAGGACATCCTAGGGATTTGGTACACCCATGGCACGTCCTCTGCATTTATCACTGTAGTTAGGTGCGACTCATTGCAACAAAACACTGCCCAACCCTGTGCCACGCCTGGGGCTATGTGAATGCTTCTCTGCTATTCATAGTGTTTTCAATGGCTGATTGTTTTGGGAGTGGATTGCCAGGTCCATGTCCCATTTTTGCAGTGCTGGCAATAGAACCTAGGGCCTCAGAGAGCGCAGAGTAGCACTCTACCAACTAGGCTAAACCACAGCCCCACCCTCTGCACAGAACACTAAATTCTGGGTGATGCAGGATTTGTCTGCTGAAGTATTCAGGATGTGTGCTTTGCAACCTTCAAAATGGTTCTGGAAAAAATATATACACGGACAAGTGAAGTAAATACGGCAAATTTGTTATACCTAGGCCACACATATATGGATGTTTACAGTAATATGTTTAAGCTTTTCTAGATATTTGGAATTGTTTCATAATAAAACCTTGAAAACAAACTCTTTCAAGGGCCAGGACATAGCTCAGTGGTAGAGTGCTTGTCTTGCATGCAGGATGCCCTGGGTTTGATCTCCAGCACTTCAAAAATAAAACAAAACAAAACAACAAAACTTTCTAATTTAAAAGATAAAAATGGATTGTACCTAAAAAATTCGCACTGTATTCACTTAGTCAACAAATATGATTTTAATACAGTCAACAAATATTAACTCAACACAGTGTCTGTCCCAGAATGAAATGACCCTGGCTCACTGAGCTCACCATTTGGCATTTTCTTTGGGTCCGGCATTTATTTACTAATCATATTATCTGTTCACGTTGTCTTCAAGTTTAAATCCTGATTCTTTTCAAAGCCAATCTACACAAGACCTTGATAGAATTAAAATATCAACATTGCATGTGTCTTACTTAGAATAAAGTCTTTGCCATCTCCAGGCTCTCAATTGTTTGACAGACTACCTATAGGAGTTACAATTGTTTCATATACAGTGGTCCCTCAGCACTAGTTCCACAATCTGTTCTGGAAGCCTGGTCCAGTGCCAACCAGTTTGAGTGCTGAGCACGTTTTTCCCCTAAGAAATAATGTCAATGTATTTATTGGTTCCAGGACTTATAACGAATACCACTCATATACTGCACTCACATACTTAGCAATAGGTCTTTTTTAAATTCAATTTTTTTTTTTTTTTTACTATTTTCCTCTTTCTTTCACTTTTATCACTAGAAAGTTTCCTAGGTGCCATGATGACCATATGGTATATGTGTATATACATAGACATCCATAAATATATATATATCTACACACACACACACATACATACATACATATATACATATACACACATAAATACACACACACACACATATGTAAAAGAAAAGAAAAGAGGAAAGTAAAGGAGAAAAGAGAAGAGAAGAGCAATGCAAAGCAAAGCAAAGCACGAGATCGTGAACACAGCACCAGGACAGCCCCTTACTGCTTGAAATCCATGCATGAAGTGCCACTTTCTCTTTGGTTTCACCCAGATGCCACACGGGTGGCATGTCATGTGAGTTTCAGCATGGTGGTTGAGTGCTGAGCAAGTGGCTGGGCACCAAACAATTCTCTCAGAAACATTGATCATGGGCAGAAACGCCCAGAGCATAGAGTAGTTGGGAGTGCAGAGGTACCACTGTAGTTAGATCTGGTTTGTTTTGCTATGGTTTGGTTTGGGGTGTTTTTGTGGTGTTGGAGATGGGACCCAGAGCATTCTACATGCTAGGCCAACACTGTACCACTGAACTACACCCACAGCCTGTTGAAATTTTTGATGACTTTTTCTATTTGTTCTGAACTTTGGAAATCAACTTCTAGCCTAAAGTTTGGTATAGATTAAATTGTATTTACTGTTACTTTTATTCCTTTTTTACATTTGTTTCAATATTACCTCTTTATTGTTTTACTGGCTTCAACAGGAATGCCTCTAGTGTTTATCAGCTTATTTATAACACTGGCTATTGGTCTGAAATAGATATTCTTAATCATGCTAAGAATGCAGGCTTCTGCTCCTTTATTGGCATATTGATTAGGTAGAAATGATTGTTTGATTTAATCAGTTCCCCCCCCACATATATATTGGAGTTAATACAGTTTTACTTCTTTAACCCATTAGCACGATACTGTTACTATATTAAGCTTTGCTAATATTGACTATTCTTCCCTTCTTGCCCCACTGGGTTATAGTGGATGACTTGTTTAATATATTACTGAATTCTATTTCCTACCTAGCATTTTCATTCTTTAATATGGTCTCGTTGCCATGTTTAATATCAGCCTTATTTTGCTTTGTAGAATGAATTGGAGAGCTCTCCATCTTTTGCTAAGCCACGAAATAGCTTAATGTTATCAGTATTATCAAATTTGAAATTAGCAAAAACACTAGGGACCAGTGTCTTCTTTGAATAGAGGGGGCAGTGCTTGATAAGGATCACATTTTTTTCCTCAACTGGCAACATTTACATTCTCAGAAAAGCATGCATTTAATTGAGATTTTCAAATTTAAGCCTATTGTTGCCCATAAATTTTCTATTTTAAAATTTCCTCCAGATCTATTGCAATGTCCCCTTTCTCGCTTCTATTGTTGTTTTCTCTATCTCTTTTATTTCTCAGATAGATTTGCTAGAGGTTAGTCAATTTATTGTTTGTTTAAAAACAGAATCAGCTCTTGGATACATTTGCTAATTTCACCATTTCTGTTTTCTAATTCACTTATTTCTGCCTTTATCTTTACTATTTTTTCCCTCCCGTTATCCTGAGGGGATGCTTTCATTCTTTTTTTCTAAGATCTCAGGCTGAATGCTTGGTTTAGTCTCCTTTTCTCTCTCTCTTTTTAATAATAAAAGCATTTAAGGCTATGAGAATAGTACCAGCTGTCTCCTAGAGGTTTGGTTATGTGGCATTCTGGCTTTCAATGCTTCTCTAAATATTTGTCACTATATTCTTTATTTCTTCCTTCACCCAACAGCAGTTTGGGAGAGTGCTTTACATTTCGTCAAGTGGTTGGGTTTTAGTTGTGGTTTGCTTAAATTTGCAATATTTTGGCTACTTTTACTGCATAGCGATCAAAGGACTCCCCCACTGGCACAAGTTGTGTTTTGGGTAGAATGTGAGTTCTTGCAGTTGGTTACCGGTAGCTGACAGAAATGTTTGCAAAGCATATGCTCACTTGCAAAGCCCAAATGCTTTTTAAAAAAAGTTTATCCTTAAGAAAGGATATAAGGTTCAATGTGCTTGTTACCATGTTCAAGCATAGCAGATTTACAAATGTGCACTGAGAAAGACCGAGGGACAGTCAAACAGACAAGGGCTATGTGGTGCTGGTAACTCCTGGTTCATGAGATTATGAGCCACTCTTACTTTCTTGACACTTTTCTAAATTTATCAATTCCCTATATGGCCACACAGTTCACTATTTTAATAATATTTCTTGAGATGATCATTTAAGATTTGGTAACAGATACGCTCTGCAGCTGACACAGGTTTTCAACAAGCTCCCCTGGTCAGTGTGTTAAGGAAGCCAACAAAAAGGACCTGGAGTGATGGGACTTGGACCCAGCAGAGCACCCATGCCTGAAGGAAGAGGCCCTGTAAGAACCCACACTCACTCTGGCCCTGGAAGCCCTTAGAAACGGAAAGGGGCACTGAGGTTACCTTGGATGTACCACTGCCCTGCCAGCTCCTGCCACTCACCCCAATACCGGCAGCAGGGAGATCTAGAAACCTGCTCTGGGACCATCCATGCGAGAAGAAAAGACAGAAGCAGAGGGAGACGCAGCAAGAATGAGAAAATACGAGGGAAATGGAGCAAGCATGGGTGCGACAGGGCAGAGAAGGGCTTCCCAGGTGTTCTTGGGAGACCTGTTGTCTCGCACACCCGCCACCAGCCAATGCACTGCCCACACACCACAGCCCTGCTCACCACTTGAGATGCCCCACACTTCTTTCCAGGATGGGGAGTCGTCTCCCACTGGGTCTTTTTCCCCTCCCTGCCGTGCGTCCTGAGTAGGAGACTGGGAGGAGGAGCCGAGAGCCATGACCAGGCGCAAGGGACCCAGCTAGGCCATCAGTTGTCTCAACCAGTTCCAGCAAGGCCCTGTCCAGTCTGCGGGAAGCCTGGATCCACTGGAGTCAGAGGGAGGAGAAATGTCAGGGGAAGAGGTTCCTGACTAAGGAGGTGCCCATTTTAGATTCAGATGGCCAACTAAATATAGACAGTCCTGTCCTTCTCCCTGCTCCATGGCTACTTATGTCCAGGTAGAGCCCTGACCGCCACCCAGGGTGTCCTGGATAGTGACCTTCAAGCACGTTTACATTCACATCTGATGTCACCTGCAGGCACCAACCTGCCACCCTCTGCTCCACGAAGACACTACACAGTGGGTTGAACGGCCAAATCAGAATGAAGCCAGGGGCTTGCAGGAATTACTCTTTGGAAGAATGCCCCCAGGGGAACCCCCTAGGGAGTGTCCAGTGTGTCCGCCAGCAGGGGAACCTGAGGCTGGAGGAACAACCATATGTCTCACTGCTAATTCTTACCTAGAGGCCAGCAGGCTCTCCGGTGGCTCATCTGACCCTCCTCTGTATGCCCTGCTTTACTTTTCTGGAGGGCCAAGATGCAGCCTGAGCACTGGACCCGTTCACATCTGTGTTCCGATTCCACCACCACCTTTGTAGGTTCCTGGCCTTGGGAAAGCTGCCAGCTTCCTGAGCTTCAGCTTCCCTCTGTCCAACACGGAGACAGCAACGCTCTTCCTCATGGGGTCACTGCTCTAAGTCTAGCCTGATGTCTGGTCTATGGCAGCTGCTCCCCAGACATGATTCCCCTCTTCTCCTTGCTGGGGGAAGCCCGGCCTCAAGATGCCAAACGCGCACGCAACATTTCAAAAGCGCTTCCTACATTCTCAGACGGGTTCAGTAATGAGAACTATGTATCGGGAACGTGTCCCAGTGGAAAAATCTTACTTGGGGTTATTTCTCAGTGAGTTTTAAGAAATACAATCAAGCACAGGAAACGTACTTTTGTAAACTGTCTGTAAATAGCTGGTGCCAGTCACAAATTCTAGGTGAAGCATGAAGGAATTCAAGCAAAAGGGCCATCTATATGCTCTTGAGGAGTTCCTCAACTTTCAGGTCAACACTTCCAAGAGGATTTCCTCACGTGGATATCACCAGGACCCCTGCGCTATGCCTGAGCGATCTGTCATACTGCTTCTGTGCTTAGAACCCTCCGGCAGCTCTCCCAGGCCTCTGGCAGAAGTCCAAGCTTTTGACACATTTTCAGCTGACCCCTACCTACACCTCCAGCACGTCTCCTATCATCACACCCACTCCACCTCCTTCCCATTCATACCAAACCACCCAACTCCCCAACCGTGTCCCCTTCTGCTTTGCATGCTGCTCCTGGCCTGCGGAGACTCAGCTATACCCCATCCCCACCAGGCCGTCCTGCCTTTGCCTCCTTGCCCCCGGGACATTTGAAGAGACAATTTCTGGGCCGAGCAAGGAGCGAGTGGCAGAGCGCTTGCCCACCACGCATTGGGCCCTGGGGTCTATCCCTAGCACCAAAGAAACAAAACCCAGCGAGCTTTCTGGGCTTTGGTGTGTATATCCAATATCCAGCACCGCTTCTGGATTGGGGGCTTGCTAGGGAGAGACCAGGGCATTCACCTTTATGTCACCATTTGGCACAGGGTAGGTACGTGGTACATGCCTGCTAACTGAATAAAGGAATAGAGAGACGACAAGGGGAGATTTTGAAGAAAACAGAGGACTTGGGACAGCGCAGGCTTCTCCCGACTTCACAGTCCTGAGGGCCACAGAGAACAGTGACAGCCATGCCTCACATGAACACAGAGCACAGCCACGCCAGGCAGGGTCACAAACCCACCCCACAGGCTGTGACACCGAGGTACGGAGGTTGCGCGTCCTCAGGGCTGGGGGACCAGGAGACAAGCCAGGGCTGCGCTAATCCCAGGTGCTGCGTCTCGCCTGTGAGCTGGGGTCGGTGGGACCTTTCAGACCGGCTCCTGCCTGAGGAAGGGAGCTCTGCATCTCTATTTAATGCAGTTTCCAACCTATAGGACACCGTGACAGCTCCCCAGCCCAAGGAGGCATCAGGATGGGAGGCAGAACACGCACTGGAGCTAACATCTGACTCCATCGTGAGCGCCACGGCAGAGACCTTGGGGTGCCACATGGCTCCCAGGATACCCAAGTGACCCAGTGCCTGTGCCCTCCGTGGGGCCAACCCCACTCAAAGTATACCATTGCTTTTCCTCAAATCTTAACTGGCTAACTCGGCTAAGCAACAAGTTTCATCTGAATCTAAGGTTGCTGCATGGGATCTGTCATGCTCTGTTACAAACAGGCAGGGACAGAGCGCAGGACGGAGCAGGAGCACTCGGGGAACAGAGGGAGGACAGAGCAGATAAGAGATCTCATCTACCATACAGACAGCAGGGATAAGGTGATAAAGGAGCTGGGAGCCATTGCTGGCGCTCTAAAAGAGGAAGAGCATATTAAAATTTAAACAGAGCGCCCCCCCCCCAGGAAACATCCAGCCTCCCCCTCCCGCCCTGTGCCTTTGAGGCCAGCATGTGAGGCATGGGGTTCACATGAGCCAAAGCGGCCCTCTTCTCTCGGAGCTGGGCTTGGGGTTTTTGTTTTTCATAACCCACATGGGCAGCAGCTAGCACGCTGCGCCTGCTCAGGCCAGGGCCGGGGGAGGCAGGCAGGCTGGGCCGGCCCTGCCAGGACAGGCGGTTCCAGGGCACCCGAGGCAGGGTCAGCGGCACTAGAAAGGAAAGAAAGAAGCTGAGAAGGTCCTGCAGGGGCCCCTGCCACTGCCATAAAGAGTGTGCTGTTGTAGATGAGGAAGAGAGAGGAAAAGGAGGAAGAGCCAGACAGGAGAAGGAACAGGAAGGCCCAATTTAGCCCGCAGGGATGTTACTTCCTCAGTAACTCCATCAAACTTCACTCTGTTCCCCCACCAAGACAGTGCCGGAAGAATGGGGCCATGAGGGGCCAAATGGCTGGGCAGAGGCGTCCCCTTGGCTAGGCACTGAGGCCTGCACAGGAAATCCTCAGTTCTCCCTCCACCCGGCCTCCCACAAACAGCCCCCAGCCAGGATGTTTGTCTTGTGGGCATCTCCTGGGAGAGAGACCAGCCTCAGTTTCCTGACAGACTCTGGAATCCTCCTTGCTGGCTCTCCCCTAGGCACCTCCAGGTTTCTCTGGGAGCCACAGGCCTACCACACTGCCTGGGGTACGAGAAGGCAAAACATGGCCTCTGCGCCCAGCCTGGAGCTCCCACCACAGAGGGGCAACAAGGGGTCCTTTTCCCAGGTCAGCTGTGCCCAGCAAACCTCAGGCCTCTTGCTATCCAGGTACAGGAAACCAGTATGTGTGAAACACATCTTAAAAACCTACAACTATGTTTTAAAAGAATAAGACATGGTACTCAGTGAAAGTGAGTCAAAATACTCTGTGACAATTTAAGAGAGTAATTTAACCATCTAAATCAAGAGCCTTTAGAATGTGTCTGGCCTAGTTCCCTTCTAGAACATATCCCAGCCAAGCATGGAGGTGCATGCTCATAATCCTAGTACTTGGGAGGCTGAGGCAGAAGAATCAATGAGTTCAAGGCCAGCCTGGACTACATAGTGAGTTCCAGACCAGCTTGGGCTACACAGCAAGACCTGCTTCAGGATACCAAAAGGCAGAGAGAGAGAGAGAAAGAAAAAAATAAACATATCCCAAAGAAATAACCAAGGGTGTGTGCAAAATAACAGCGATGTCCACCACAGTGTTCCTTATCAGGAGAAAAGGAGAGAACAACCTAAGTGCAAAAGACTGCTTAAACAGGTAATAGTCCCCTGGTTCAAAAGAATACTCTGAGACCCTTTAAAGTGATGTAGAGAATGTTTTAATTAAAAAATCAAAAGCCAGGCACATGCCTAGAATCCCAGGGATTCAGGAAGGTGAAGCAGGAGGATCATGAGTTTGTGGCCAGGGCAGCCTGGGCAACTTAGCAAGACCTTGTCTCAAAATAAAAAATAAAACTAAAACGCAAAGCTGGTTGTGGTAGTGCACATCTGTAATCCCACCACGGGGGGGAGGGGGGGTTCAAGGTAGGAGGATTGACAGAGTTCAAGGACAGCCTGGACTATACAGTGAGACCCTACCTCCCAAAAACAAAACAAACAAATAAAAACAAATAAGTAAAACAATAATAAAGGGGCTGGAGGTGTGGCTCCGTGATGGAGCACTTGCCTAGCATGTGTAAAGCCCTGGGTCCAACGCCCCAGGCCTGCCAAATTTTTTTTAAATTAAATTTATTATTATTATTATTATTATTATTATTATTATTTTGGTAATTGGGGGTTGAATCCAGGGCCTGTATTTTGCAAGTGCTCTACCACTGGACTGCACTCCCAGACCACTTTTTATTTTTATCTTCCGACAGGGTCTCAGTAAATTATGCTGGCTATCGCTGGCCTCAAACTTGTGATCTTCCTGTCTCTCCCTCCCAAGTCATTGGGATTATAGGTGTGAGCCATGGCATAGCTTTAATTTAATTAACATTGTTAATTAAAAGAGAAAAAAGTCACAAGATGGAACAAATAGTATGATCCTATCTTTTAAAATTAAATATGCTAGAAGGTATAATACCTTAAAATATTAATAATTATGTTGTTGTTGTTAGGTGCCGTTGAGTCGGTATGCGACTCATAGCGACCCTCATAGGGTTTTCAATGGCTGATTGTTTTGGGATTGCCTCAGGAGTGGATTGCCAAGTCCTTCTCCCATTTTTGCAGTGCTGGGAATTGAACTTGGGACCTCAGAGACTGTAGAGCGGTGCTCTACCAACTGAGCTAAATCCCAGCCCATTAATAATTATAGGTGGTTTCTTTTCTTGCCTGTGTATATTTCCTAAATTTTCTGTAATAATAAGCCTCTTTGGCATATGAAAAAAGAAATCAATAAAACCTACTTTTAAGAAACAAAAGGAAGAAATCCAAGGTCCAGGAGATTGCTTAGTCTTTGGACACTGACTCAAATCCAAATGTTTAAAAAAAATACTGAGCCGGGCGCGGTGGCGCACACCTGTAATCCCAGCAGCTCGGGAGGTGGAAGCAAGAGGATCACAAATTCAAGACCAGAGGCAGTCTGAGTAATTTAGCGAGACCCTGTCTCAAAAAAAGTAAAAAAAAATGGGCTGGGGGTGCAGCTCAGTGGTCCAGCACTGGAGGCCCTGGGTTCAACCCCCATTACCACACACACACACACAAAAAAAAAAAGAAAGAAAGAAAGAAAGAAAGAAAGAAAGAAAGAAAGAAAGAAAAAAATACTGGGCAGAGACATCTTAAAACCACCTATGAATATTTTCAAAGACTAAGAAGTGGTTTCCAGAATTAGATTCCCACCAAGGCGCACATAGTGCAGACAGGGTGAACCCCTAGCATGGAGCCAATCTTCCAGAAATGTCCATGAATCCTCAGGACCCTACTTTTCTATACAGGCTGCTGAGTACCTGCAGGTGGGGCCAGGAGGGGCCAAGGCAAAGCAAACCCATCTTTGTCTTTGTTTAAGGAAACAACAGTGACCATCTCTTTAGACAGGGAATTCCAAGGGAATGGGGGAATGCGGGGGAGCCAGTCTCTGGCTGGGCACACCTACAATTCCACCACTCCTGCAGTCTCAGCTACTTGGGAGACTGAGGCAAGAAAATCTTTTGAGTCTAGAAGTAGGTGGCCAAACTCGGCAACATAGTGAGACCCCATCTCAAAATATAAGAAGGGCTGGGTGTGGTGGCAGATGCAGGAGGATCATGAGTTTGAGACGGTCTCAAAAAAACTAAAATTAGTAAAGGGGAGTGGGTGGGCCACTTCTGAGCTGAGATTTGTTGATCTAGATAGCAGCAGAGAATCAATTTTTACAACCAAGGTGGAAAAGCCCAAAGATAGAGGCTGGAAGAAAAATTCCCATAAGCTCTGTGAGCCAAGTACAAGAACTCTGCTGATGTCACACAGAAGTTTTTCTGGCTAAGGACAGAGGACAAGCACAAGATAATGCACTGGAATGCTAGGAGGGCACCGAGAGTATTAGAGTACCATTTACAGGAGTCGCCTTTGCAAGGAGAGATGTCTGGGAGCCCAGGGAAGGAAAATTCCACAGGGCATGGACTTAATTATTCAAGCCTCAGGAAAACGCGAGGAGCCAAGGGAGACAGCTGAATGTCTCCAGCCCGCTTTAAGATGGAAAGCCAAACTTAAAATGCATCCATTGGGGAAATGTGTGTTGGGTGCCTCCTACCTATTCACACATTTGTCAAATAAATGGGCATGAAATTCCCATGGGGTGGCATTGATACTTAAAGACACTTCTACTTTCACCAACCAAACACACAAAAATGGGCGGGGGGGGGGGGCACATTAGGATCTCTCCCTTGTAAAGATGCCAACAGCACAGAGACAGGGTATTGGCCATGCCAGCTGAGACACAGATCCTGAAAACCTCCGCTCCCCACGAGCATTCCTCAGTGGGAAAGGCCCCTGCTTCTTTCTTAAGAAAGGATGCTTCCAACTTAGAAAATAAATACGACATGGCACTCAGGGAGAGCCAGTGTGGGATGATGGTGTATCTCTTAGAGACATCAAATTCTTCCCCTGGGTGAGGCTGTAGCCTATAAATTACAGTCCTGTATTATATATGGCCAACACCTTTAGCTTTGTTCTCTCTACAGCATTTCTCTTCCACAAAGGAGAACCAGTCAATACACGACTTGGAAAAACAGTGCAGGTGTTTCTGGGAGACAAACAAAACAATATCCACCTCTCCCTCCCTTTAATTAAAGAGGAGCCAGAGCTGGAGAAGCAGCTCAGTGGTAGAGCAATGGCCTAGCATGAGCAAGGCTCTGGGTTTGATCCTCAGCACCACAAAACAAACAAGCACAAAATCTCAAAGCCAGGCATGGTGGCACACACACCTATAGTCCCAGCATGCGGGAGGCTGAGGTAGGAGGCTTGCCATGAGTGAGTCTGAGGCCAGCCTGGGATATACAGTGAGACCCTGCCCCTTTCCCCCCAAAAAGAAATTTAAGTTAAAGGGAGTTAATCCCATTGTACTTCTGCATAGAATAATATTTTTTCTAAGTTATTCTTCCAGAATCCTTGAACTACTAAGTACCTTTAACACTGAAAACTTCCCTATCATAAGACAAAGTGAAAGCACCAGCGTAGGGCACCAGGAAGTGCTCGCTGGGCAGCTGGCAGTGGCTGGCACCTACCTGAAGCCAGTCCACAAACAGAAATAAAAGCTCCCTTGAAATAATGCGAAGGTTCAGATATACTGAGAAAAGCTGGGAACTTCATGGGTAGAACTGCAGAGCCCAGCTATAATCATCGTTCCATCCAATATAGCGGGCGGGGTTCTGGGCTTGCCTTTACTGCCTGAGCTCTGCCCTGTAGGCCCGAGCCAGGTGGAGAAATGGTAGTGGAAGTTTATACACATTCAGCTAGGCCTAGGCCACAGTGCGTGGTCACGGTGGATGACCACTGGCTAATAAAATGTTGGTTTAAAAAAGAAAAGAAGAAAATGCTGATTTAGAGAGATGAGCCCAAGGGCTCTGGAGTCAGAACTGGATTTAATGCCAGGTTCCAAGGCTATCTCTCTGTGAACTTGGGCAAGTCATTTCAGACTTCCAAGATTCAGTGTCTTGGTCTACAAAAAACAAGTAACTATGAACAGGTCACAGGAGGGAGGAACTGAAATAGCCTATGTGAAAATGCAAAGCAAAGCTGGGAGCCTTCTTCTCACCTCCCTCCTACCTTGCCTTCTTCCTCTCTCAACCTCCTTCTTTAAAAGTATTTTTATTGGGTAGTATATGCACAGAGTACATAATTCAAAAGGTAGATGTTATCCGCCATGGTGGGAAATCACTTCTAGGAGTCTCCTAGGTATTCCTGCAGAGCTACTGCATAGCCAGGCTTCCTACCCATCACTTCCCACTTAATAAAATACCTTAGCTCACCCAGGGTGCACATGAGCACATGGGGGCTTCATACTTGTTCTTACAGCTGCATGGAATTGCGTTGTATGGTGGTTGTTGGTTAGCAGGTGTTGTCGAGTAGAGTCTGGCTCACTGATGTTCATAGGGTTTTCAATGGCTGACTGTTTCAAGATTGATTCAGGAGTGGACTGCCATGTCCTCCTCCTGTTTTTGCAGTGGTAGGGATCGAACCTGGGTCCTCAGAAAGTGCAGAGCAGCACTCTACCAACTGAGCTAAACCCTAGCCCCTTGTATGGTGGTAGGATGATTTATGTACCAGGTCTCTACTGATGAATATATTTGTTCTTTTTTTCCCCTTTCTGTTTCTACTTTTTTTTTTTTTTTTTTGTGGTACTGTAGAGTTGAACCCAGGGCCTCACACATGCTTTTTGCAAGCACTCTACCACTAAGCCTCACTCCCAGTCCATTTTTTTATTTTTATTTTGAGGCAGGGTCTGGCTAAGTTACACAGGCTACCTCTGGTCTTGAACTTGTGATCCTCCTGCCTCTGCCTCCTGAGTTACTGGGATCACAGGCATGTACCACTGCACCTAACACAATGACTGATCTTAAAAAAAAAAAAATTGTATCTGGGGAAGCTAACGTGAGCAATGTACAACAAAATGCATGCATGAGAATGTCATAATGAGACCCATTATGTTGCACATTAAAAATTACTAAGAAAAAATAAAAATAAAACCGGGAGCAGTGGCGCATGCCTGTAATCCCAGCAGCTTGGGAGATGGAGGCAGGAAGATGGCAAGTTCAAGACCAGAGGCAGTCGGCAGTCCGTGTAATTTAGCAAGACCCTGTCTCAAAAAGTAAAAAAAATGGGCTGAGGGTGCAGCACAGTGGTCCAGCACTTGCAGAGCATGCAAGCTTGAGGCCCTGGGTTCAACCCCCAGTACCGCAAAAAAAAAAAAAAAGAATAATAAAATAAAATTACAAAAACTGCATCATTTCACATGTATGTATGCATCTGTAAGACAAACTCCCAGGAGTGGGATTATTTGTATATTTTTAATTTTAATAAATACTGTCAGAATTATCTCTATAAATGTACTGATTTACACTTCTACCAACAATTATGAGGGTATCTCATCGCCACTGTTACATCTTTGGAGTAAATTTGCATTTCTCTTATTGCTAGTGGGTTGAACATGTTCTCATATGGTTGACATCCATTTGTATTTCCTTTCTACAAACTGTCCATGCTCTTTCTTAGTCCACTTTAAAAACTGGATTGAGCCAGGTGCAGTGGCACATACCAGTATGTGGCTCAGTGGCAAAGCATCAGTGACTCCCTGGGTTTGACCCCCAGTACCACCACCAAAATAATAATAATAATAATAACTGCAATGGATTAAAACACATCAAATAAGGCAGGTATGGTGCTACATACCCATAATCCCAGTACTTGGGAAGCTGAGGCAGGAGGATCAATACAAGTTTGAAGCCAGTTAGAAGACCCTGTCTCAAAAAATCAAAAAAACAAAACCAAAACAACAACAACAACCAAAAAAAAAAAAAAAAAAAAAAAACTTGGTGCACATCTATAATCCCAGCACTTGGGAGGCAGGGGGAGGAGGATCCAGGCCAGCCTGGGCTACCCAGTGCAACAATAGCTCAATAAAACAAAATAAAACAAAACAAACAAAAAGAGGCATAGAAATTACTCAGAAAACAGCAGAAATAAAAGACTGAAAAATGAAGACACACAAAGGATAAAATAAAATTTAATATACATCTATAAAAATCTAATATATTTAGCTGGAATTCCCAAAGGAGAAACTGCAGAGATATAATGATGGAAAAACAATATTCAACAAGATAATGGCTGAAGATGTTCTAGAACTGATGAAAGTCATCTATCCTTGGTTTTAGGAAGCCCAGTGAATCCTTAGTCAAAGAAAATCAAATAAAATCCAGTCCTCAGCACATGTATAGTGAATTGGAAAGTACAACACACACATGCCCCAACTAGAGAATAAATTTTCACAAGAGAACAATAACTGGGCTAGAACTTCTATATCAACAATAAAAGGCAGAAGACAGTGGAATATTGCCTGAAGACTAAGAGAAAATAACTGTCAAGCTAAAGTTTTATACCCAGAAAAACTATCTTTTAAATATAAGAATGAAATAAAATGTCAAACAGGCATTGAAATTTTCTGACTAAAAAGCCTTTACCACATAATGTTATGATGTCAGAAAGAAGACCTGGGATGAAAGAAGAAATGTGGATAAACAAAATGACAAAGATGCAGAAAATCAAAGCAAAGATTAATGATAAAAACAGCAACAATCAATTTGTGAGATTAAAGAAAGAAATAAGCTGGGCACAGTGGCACATGCCTATAATCACAGCTACTTGGGAGGCAGAGGCTGGAAGATCCCAAGTTTGAGGCCAGAGGCAGCCTGCAACATAGTGAAACCTTGTTTCAAGATAAAAAACAAAAAAGGGGTTGGGGGCTGCAGTTCACCCCTACAGCACTTGCAAAACACCTGTGAGGACCTGGGTTCAGCCCCATAATACCGCAGAAATAAATAGATAAATAAATAAGAAATCAAAAATAGAAACAAGATGCAGTTAAACCACTACATGACAAGTGAATGTGACCAGGGACAACAGTGACTTCATATAAAGCATTCCAAGGTCCTTGAAAGAAAACTGACAGAGAGGCTGGGTGTGGTGATGCACTCCTGTAATTCCAGCACTCAGGAGTCTGAGGCAGAAGAATCACAAGCTCAAGGCCAAGCTGGGCTATGTAGCAAGACCCTGCCTCAAAAACACCACCCCTAAAAAAACAAAAAACAAAACAAAAAAAAACCACAAGGATGAAGAGGAGGAGTGAGGAAGACCAGGAGAATGTGTAAGTTCCAACACAGTGAAGTGAAAAAAAATAGTGAAAGAGAAAAAGCCTTTCAATTTACAGGCATAAACAGAGAAGAATCAGAAAAAGAATGAACAGCAAGTGCAAACTAAGATAGTAGAAAGAAATCCATGTGTACCCCAAAGCATAACAAATGTAAATGGCCTGAACTCACCAGTTAAACAGCATAGATGTCAGGCTGCATTAGTCAAGAGGAAAGCCAGGTCTAGGCTCTCTATGGGAGACAGCAGGACGGAGATGGGGGCCAAGAGCAGCCCTCACCACAAGGCCGAGCCAGAGATATGCAAGAAAAGAAAAAGTGCGGCAAGGGGAGGAAGGCACAGCAGAAGCAGCAGAGAGCTGGGAGGAGGATGCAGCATGATAAGCCAGACCCAAGAGGGGCAAGGCTGTCCACGACAGAAGGTGCTGCTGAGAAGGCAGGTAAATGGGGAGAAAGGGCAAGTGGGGATGGAAACTCGCACTCCTCTGGGGGATCCTTGGTGAAAAGGAGTGACACAGGAGAGGAGACAGGGGGTCTGCGGCTGTCAGTGGGGCATCAGGGCTTGAGGATGCAGGAGCCCAGCCAGGGTAGGACATGGAGAAACAGGCTATGAGCTGATGGCAGGCAGGTGGAGAGAGTTCCAGAGAGGAAGGCCTGGGGTTCCCAGGGTGGGTGGTGGCGAGCAAGGGGGCTTTATGGAGGCTGTGCAGTGGGAGGACAAGAGGAGGACAGAGCTTCAGAGGTGATTGCTTCTGGATAGGGGCGAGCAGACAGGAGGTCGTGAGGTCTGCAGCCTGAGAGTGGAGTCGCAACCACAGAGGCAGCAATGGGACAAAGCAAGGCATCTGATGACAGTCAATGGGAGCGTATGAGCCGGGAGGTCCCAGGACCAGAATCACAGGGGGAGATTAACCAGCCCCTACTAGCTTTCAAAGGCACCTGTGTCCTCGAGGTGTCGGCTTGGGTGTGGTCATTCTGAGGACATTCTGCCATGACTCATAATACAACCACTCCCGTTTGGCTATCCTGTTTAACCCAGGACAGCCTTCCCAACCTGGAGGCCCATGCCACTGCTTTCCCACTGGGACTGGGAAGCGCCCAAGGGTGGCATCCAGGGCCCCGCAGAAGACAATCTACACATAAGCAAGAGTCATTACCGCTCTTAGTTTCCCATTTAAATCTGCAGTGTGGGCATTCCTGCTTTCTGTAGATTCTTCTAACCTCATTTTGAGTCCATAGATATTACATACCAGGGGTAGGAAAGGAAGAAAAAAGGTAGTTGAGCGACAATGTGATCCCTTATTCTTATCTTCTGACTGCTCTGAAAATCCTTACATTTCCCACAGCTCTGTATACTCCAGAAATATACACACAATAGAGCATATATATTTAATCTCAGAAACTCCTTCACAATGCCGGATGTGAAAGGCATATCAAAACCCCCTCAGAGGTGAACGGACTTCTAATAGCCCTTTTGCTTCATTTACAAACACATATTATAAAGAAAACACATACAGATAAAAACTCAAACAACACAGAAACAACTAAAAGAAGACAAAATGTCACTGTACTTGGGGTAAGGCACTAGAGGTGGGGGAAGGGTCATGTCTGGGAGCTCCACACATTAACTGTTCTTGTTGTTAGGTGCCATTGAGTCAGTATCCAACTCATAGCAACCCTCCGTACAACAGGCAAAATACTATATTGTTAGTGCTTCTCTGCTATTCATAGGGTTTTCAATGGCTGATTGTTTTTTGAGAATAGGTTGCCAGGTCCTTCTCCAAAGCCTAGAGCTCCTGGTGTTCCCAGGCAGTCTCCCAACCAAGTACTAGCCAGGCCTGAGGCTGCTTAGCTTCTGAGATCTGACGGGATTGGAGGCCACAGTGGTATAGCTGCAGGCACACATTAATAAGTAGGTAATAAAACCAGTTATTTTACCTTATGATGCTGATGATTCAACATCCATTTGGCCCAGCTTTGGCTCTAACCTCCTTCAATCCCTCCCTTTCAGGATCTATCCTGATTTCCTGTTACCACCTCACCTCCATCACTTTCGGGTGTAATTCCTCAAGTACCTTCCTTCTAATTCTAGATTTTTAGTTGTTAGTGCCCCAGTGATCCTGTTTGCTAATTCTTTTCTTTGCAAACAAGTGGAAGTTGGGTCCAATGGTGATTCAGGCTTTCACTGGGCTAGCCTGGCAACTGGGCACTAATAATCATTTGTTTCCTTAGGAAAATCCTTTCTATTTTATATATGAATTGGGAGATGCTTACTTATACATGTGTGTTTATGTGAACCACTGTAATATACCAATCTCTGTGCTACCAAAAAGAGCTTACCACTCATCCTGGCTGCCCTATTATTGGCAGGCTTTGAGAACAGGGACTCTGGGGTCTGCTTGGGTCCAAGCCTGGCTCTGAAGTTTGCTAGGTATGCGGCTACAGGAAAAATACTTTAATCTAAATGATCTAATACAGCTGGGCATCTAGCGCACACCTGTAATGGCAGTACTTAGGCTGAGGCAGGAGGATTGATGCAAGTTTGAGGGCAGCTTCTTCTACAGTGTGAGTTCCAGGCCAGCTAGAGATACACAGAGAGACATTGTCAAAAAAAAAAAAAAAAAAAAAAATAAAAAAAAAAAAAAAAAAAAAAAAAAAAAAGAAGCTAATAGAGGAGGGATGTGGTGACACATACCTGTAATCCCAGCACTTGGTAGGTAAAGGCAGGATGATCCTGAGTTCAAGGCCAGCCTGGGCTACACAGCAAGCCCCTGTCTCATAAATAAATAAGCTAGTAGACAGCACCTTAAGTGCTTAGAATTGTCTGATGCATAGAATAAAAGAGCTAGAGCCAGGTGCCATAGTGCATGCCTATGAATTCCAGAGATTTAA
This sequence comes from Pedetes capensis, assembly GCA_007922755.1. Taxonomy (NCBI): domain Eukaryota; kingdom Metazoa; phylum Chordata; class Mammalia; order Rodentia; family Pedetidae; genus Pedetes; species Pedetes capensis. The sequence continues at coordinate 20,072 of VMDO01005130.1, forward strand.
GACACAGAGGCAGCCTGTGCAATTTAGTGAGACCCTGTCTCAAAATAAAAAACAAAAATTGGGCTGGGGGTGCAGCTCAGTGGTAGAGCACTTGCCTTGCATGTGTGAGGTCCTGAATTAAAGCTCCAAGTATGATGCAAAAACAAGCAAACAAAAAATAACAACAAAAACTCACATCTAAGTAACATTAGTCTACAAGGACATTATTCCAGCTCTTAGGGCTGCAGACCCTTTTGAGGTTAGTGAAAAATCACAGGTTCTCTTCCCAGAAAAGCGCACGCATTATCTTCTGCATGGTTTTAGGGACACTGATCCCTGATTCCAGTCCTCTCTAAGGGAGGTGAGGATCACAGGGCCAAAACTCTGAAGCAATTCTGAAAGTATCACGTTCCCACCCACGGAACTATTGAGCAGGTTCTTCTCCCCAAGTTTTAGGTTCCGCTTTTGGCAGAAACGTTACACCTCTTTTCCCCAAAGCCCTTTTGACCCTTGCCAGTTTTTCTCTTGCTTCAGGCCAAATCCTCCCAGAGTCCCCTTAAGACAATCTCTGTGTGCAACAAAGCTCCACATACTTTTTACAAATTATTCTGATACTTCTGAAAAACTCTGATGGTCCAGCCCGATCATTGTGGTTGCTGTTGTTGCGTGCCCTGGAGTCAGATCCAACTCACAGCCACGAACGGAACCAAACACCACCCAACACTGTGCCACACAAATGATTGTTTTGTGTTTGGGCCCACTGTTGCAGTCACTATGTTTCGTCTCATTTTGGGTCCTGTCACATCAGCAAAAGGCGGTCCCGGGCTTTACTCCATTCCCTGTTATTAAGATCAACTCTACTTTGAAAGGGCAACTCTTCCCCAGTGGTTTCTTGAATGTGTTCCAGCCTAGGGGGCTTATTTTCTGGCACTATATTTGATAGCGCTTCTCTGCTATTCCTAGGTTTTCAATGGCTGTTTTGGGAGTGGGCTTGTGGATCCTTCTCCCTAGTCTGTCTTAGTCTGGAAGCTCAGCTGAAACCTGTCTACCATGGGTGGCCCTGCTGGCATCTGAGATACCGGTGGCATAGCTTTCACAACATGCAAGCCCCCACAGCACGACAAATTGACAGACACTTGGGAGAGCCCATCTTTAGTGGTTACTACAGTTAGTTTAGAGAGGGCTGGGATTTAGCTCAGTGGGTAGAGCACTGTGCTGCAGTCTCTGAGGTTCCTAGTTCAATTCCCAGCACCGCAAAAATGGGAGAAGGGCCTGGCAATCCACTCCCAAGGCAGTCCCGAAACAGTCAGTCATTGAAAACCCTATGAGGGTTGCTATGAGTCGGATACCAACTAAACGGCACCTAACAACAACAACAACAGTTAGAGAGCTTGGCTGATGCCTGCTGGGTCCCCACTAAGGCCATGTAGGGGTGGATGCTGTAGTAACCCTTCACCAAGCATGGAGACAGCACAAAGCAGAAAAAGTTAAAGACCAGAGAAGCCAGAAAGGGACTTGTGAGATTGCCCAAGCCCCTCATCACTTGCCGGAGAAGTAACTTGCCTGAGGTCATGTGACTCCTTTGCTGCAAAGCTGAGAACCTTCCACTTGAGTCCTTAAAGTTCATTAGTGCTTCCCAGATAGTAACTCGCATGGGAATCTTGTTTAAAATGCAGATTCCACAAGTCCGAGGAGGGGACCAGGATTCTGCATTTCTAACACGCTCTCAGGTAACACTGGTGCCGCTGGGTCCAAGGACCACATGGAGACCAGAAAGGTTTCCTTCCAGGTTAGTGGACTCTCCTGCCCTGGTTAAAGCCTCCCCCTCTTTGGGTGGCTATGTAATGCCCTTTCTTCAGGGATGTGTCCTTTGCCCCCTCCTCCCTAATTATTGGCTGCTATGCCTCTGAACTTTTGCTTTGAAGCATTTATAACAACTGTAATTAAAGAGTATTTGTGTAATTATTAATTTAATGTCTGCCTCTCAGCGAGACTGCAAACTCCATGAGGACGGGACCAGCACTGTGCCTAGTCAACCACAGACTGTCAGGAAGTAGTAGCTACGAGTGGGCTGCCATCCTGGAGCAGGAAGGGAAGGTCTACACACATGGCAACCATCTGCAGGGACCTCCACCCCAACAGTGGTATTTCTGAGCTTTAAAATTCCCACCAGTTAGCTAGGTGCCATGGCTCATGCCTGTAATCCCAGCAACTCGGGAGGCGGATGCAGGAGGGTCCCAAGTTCCTGAGGCAGCCCCCGTAATCCAGTGAGATTCTGTCTCAAGATAAAAAATTAAAAATGGGCTGGGGGTGCAGCCCAGTGGTAGCATATGCAAGGCCCCCAGTTCAACCCCCAAGTATGGGGGCGGGGAAATTCCCACCAGTTTCAACCTGGGAAAGGTGGCACAAAGCTGTAATCTCAGCACTCAGGAGGCTGAAACAGGAGGATCGCCGTGAGTGTGAGATCAGCCTGGGCTACACAGTGAGTCCCAGGCTAGCCTCAACTATAGAGTGAGACTCTGTCTCAAAAAAAATAAATAAATAAAAATAAAATAAAAATAAAAATCCCACCAGTTTTAAATGCGTACCAGTTGGGCTGGGTGTGAAGCTCAGTGGCAGAGTGCATGCTTACCAGGTGCAAGGTCCTGGATTCAATTCCTGGCATCCAATATACATAGGTACATATACATATATATATACACATACACATATACCTATGCCAACCAAACTTGTTAAGTTGAATAGCAATCTTTTCTGGAAAAAGAAAAAAAAAGTATCCTAAATCTTTATTAAGTACAAAATCTGGCCACTGTGCTGCAGACTGACAATTTCCTTTCTAGTTTTTCTTCTGCCATCCTTTCAGGAGAACCCAAAGTCTGAAGGCCTAGCATGGGTAGAGACATCTGGCCACATCATCATTCTAGGCAGCAAGGTCTGAAGTCAGTCCACCTGGGTTCAGATACCAGCTCTGCACCCTTGGACAAGTTACTTAACTCCTCTGTGGTCTGTTTCCCAGGCTACCAAATGAGAACAGCAATGTGGTAGCTAGCTCCTGCAGAGACTAAGGGAGATGGCATAAGTAAAGCATTCAGCATAACCTAGGCCCAGGACACAGGATTGTATGATTCTCCCCGTATCTGAGTCCAATGCAAAACCTCTATTGTTTTGCACACGTATCCACCCACTGGCTCCACCCATTCAGGATCCACTCTTCCCAGCCCCCTCCTGCCTTACCTGTCTGGAGCTTGTTTGAAACAATGAATCACAGCACCACTCTGCAGTTCCCATCAATCACCTCCCAGTCCCTGCCTCTGTGTGTCATTCCTGGGCTCCTTCTGGGAGGGATATCCTTTTCCTAATGTCCAGTACATACACTCAGTAAGTATTTGCCAAGGGCCCTGTAGGTACCAGGCCCAGCAGGGCTCAGCCACAGACAAAACAAAGTAAGCACAAAATAAGATGGCAGAAAGAGATCCATAGATATCCAAATCCATACACAGCCATGACCTCTACCCTTACAAACTGGCATTCTAGCAGATCTAATCCATGAGTGCAGATCAGTTCAGGTCTCTAGCCCTTCCTCATATCCCTATTTTTCCCCTCTGGCCAATCCTAAATATGCCACATGTAAGTATGAAGTGCCTGCACCAGCACCACTGTGGCATCCGATCCCTTCAGATCTCGAAAACTAAGCAGGGTTGGGCCTGGTTAGCACTTGGATAGGAGTCCGCCTGGGAACACCAGGTGCTGTAGGCTTGGGAGAAGGACCCGGCAACCCACTCTCAAACAACAATCAGCCATTGAAAACCCTGTAAATAGCAGAGAAGCACTAACAGTAGTGTTTCGATTGTTGTACGTAGGGTCGATATGAGTCAGATACTGACTCGATGGCACCTAACAACAAAGTACGAAGTATGAAGAAAGTGGCCCAGATCAAACAAATGGTAATGTGGGAACATCCTGATGATGGATCTTCCACCCCATTGAACTGCAGGACTTTGAAGAAGTCAGTGCTAAAACAGCCAGTTCCCCAGTAATTGCACTGGGCCCACAAATCCTCCAGAGCAGTGTGGCGCACACCTGGAAAACAAGGCACTTTTTACCAGGCCTGTGTGTGCTGCTGTGAGCCCATGCTTCCCTGTCCTCACAGCCACATTCTTTGAACTGTATGGGGAGTCCCAATAGCAGCAGAGGAAATGGCCTTGTGGAAAGACCACTAGAAACAGATTCAGGAAGCTCAGGTACCAGCTCCACCATTTACTGTGTGATCCTGGGCGTGGAATGTGCCTCCTGCCTGTTACTTTTAGAAAATCTCTAAAGTCCTCTTTCATTTCTGAAGCCAAAGAGCTGAATCAACCACCATTCACTGAGACTCAGCAAATTCAGATTCCTTACTTCTACAAACTGAGGCCCTACTAGGGCCCAACCCTTCATGAGTGATGCAGGATCTGAGGGCGGCCAGATCCGGGTATGTAGGGGAGCCTGCAGCAAGCATCAGTACTAGGGGGGCCCTCTATGATGCTGTGGACCCTTCTTTTTATTTATCTATTTATTCTGCTCAGTTGGTAGAGTGCTGTTTTGCACTCTCTGAGGACCCAGGTTCAATCCCCAGAATCGCAAAATGGGAGAAGCATGTGGCAATCCACTCCCAAAGCAGTCCACCATGGAAAACCCTATGAGGGTCGCTGTAAGTTGGGCTGCTTTGACGGCTCTTAACTACAACAGAAAGAAGTTATATTAGAGCTGGGGATGATATGCACACCTGTAATTCCAGCACTAGAGAGGCCAAGGCAGAAGGATGGTAAGTTTGAGGTCAGCCTGGGTACACAGCTAGTTCTAGGCCAGCCTGGGCTACATATCAAGACCTTGTCTCATAAAAATATAAAATAAACTAAAATAAAAGGCTTCTTCTCAAATGCAACCTTGCTAGAAATATCTCTGGGCCACAAGGCAAACCTAAAATAAAAGTTGTACAAAATCTCTGGTGGTCCTATTACTCTCCCTTCCTCCAATGCAAAAACCATTCCAGGCCTTGTCTATCTTCTTGTCTCTGTTGTTGTTAGGTGCTGTCAAGTTGGTGGGTGTCTGATTCATAGTGACCCTACATGCGACAGGTGAAATCCTACTATCAGTGCTTCTCTGATATTCCTAGGGTTTTCAATGGCGGATTGATTTTTTTGGGGACTGGGTTGCCCGGTCCTTCTCCCAAGCCTACAGCCCCTGATGTTCCCAAGTGGTCTCCCATCCAAGGACTAACCAGGCCCAACCCTGCTTAGCTTCTGAGATCTGATGGGATCAGATGCCACAATGGTAGAGCTGCAGGCCTACATTATTGTTAGTGCTTCTCTGCTATTCATAAGGTTATCAATGGCTGATTGTTTTTGGGGAGTGGGTTGCCAGGTCCCTCTCCCAAGCCTGTAGCACCTGGTGTTCTCAGATGGTCTCTCACCCAAGTACTAACCAGGCCCGACCCTGCTTAGCTTCCAAAATTGGATGGGATCGGACGCCACAGTGGTACAGCTGTAGGCCATAAAATAAGTCTCCCTGGTAGGAAATGGCTGGTTGGGATGGAAGTGACTTAAGCATACAACAAATGGCCCACACACAGTGGGACACAGACTCACCCTGGAACAGCTCTGAGAAGACAAAGAAAAGGCTCTAGAAGTGTCCCCACTTCAACTTCCTGGCACACTGGCACACAGGCCACCAGGCCAGGCTGGTAGAAGAAAATACAACCCAAATGCCCATTCCCCTCCTTGAAAGAAAGTGGCTCTACCCCAAAACCTTCCTCATGCAGGAAAGCCAGCTCTGCAAGGTGGCTGGAGCTATAGGTGACCAACTAGAGGTTCTGCTCCAAGACTAGCAGGTGCCTGGCACAGGGATGTTGGTGGCTGGTGGGGGAGCTCTGGAAAATAACATTCATTTAAAACAAATGAGAAAGGGGTAGCCAGAATAGGTCTCAGAAATCAAAACCAGACAGACCCATAAGCTTGGGGAAGAATACATCGGCTGATCTCCAAAGACAGTGAAGGAGCGTTTACCCCTTTTCCCCACGAGGCCCTCCCTTGGCTCTCTAAAGGCCCCAGATGAGGAAGCAACAGAATCCCCCCCCCCCCCAGGCTCTCCATTTGGCAGAAATGAACTTTGACTGTTTTTACTTACACGTGTACAAAGGCAGAACCGAAAGGGCAGTTTCAAAGCTGGCTGGGTGACCCCCAAGAGCGCAAAGTCCTTCTCCACACACCTATGGGGGAGTTTTGTGAGTTTTCCGGGTACCCACGGGGACTGGTTATATTTTCTCCAGGTTGAAACCAACCGAGAGTTTCCATTGTGGGCAGAAATGAAGACGCTGGGGAGTGCCATCAATAGTGCGCCACGCGTATGTCCCCTCACTGGCAGGCCCAGCTCAGACGGGGAAGGACCTCAGTGTCCCCGTGAAAACGCTGCCAGGCTATAGCTCCGCCTTGCCCAAACCATCCCACAGACCCAAAAGATGCCATCACGAGTGTTTCGAATTAGTTAAAGCCCCCACAAGCACCTCCTTGGCCTCTTAAATCTTCCCCAACTACAGTTCAGACCGCAGGGAAGCAGTTGCAGGGACCATAAAAGTGATCTTAAAAGGCAAGTTGGAAAAAGCCCCGATGCGCACTAGTTAGCAAGTCCGCTCCTGGGGGTGAGGGGTGGGCGGCGGCACGGGCGCCGGGTACGGGGGATCTGAGCGCCCCAATGGGGAGGCAGAGCTGCCCCGGAGGTCCTCGAACCTCCGCGCCCACCCAGCCGCCTGGGGCCTCCCGATCTGACGCCGGCAATCACGCCCCACGGCTCTGTCCAATTAGGAAAATGACCGCGAGGAGACGGAGACAGGGCGGCGGGGAATGGGGGGGGGCGCCACAGGAGGCAGAAACCGGCCGTGGGGTCCCCGCCGATCATCACCCCCACCCCCAGGCCGGCGACAGCCTTCAACAGGTCCCGGGTCCGGGCCCCCGGCAGGCCGGGCGGGCGGAGGGGTCCAGCGGCGGCCTGCACGCAGCGGCCGGCGGCCCTCGGGGGCGCCCCGGCACCCCCGGCTGCGCGCTCGGCCCTCCCCACCCGCGAGCGGCGAGCACGCGCAGCCACCCCACCCGCCCGGAGAGTAAAGTTTGTGGGCAGCCGCAGGGGCGGGGCGGCGAGGGGTGAAACTTTTGAGTCCCGGGCCGGGCGCGGGGGGAGCGCGCGGAGCGCCAGGGCGCCCACGTGCGGGCCGGGGAGCCGCCGCTGCCGCCGCCGCTCCGGCCTCCCGCGCGGCCGCCGCGCTCTGCCTCCCCTTCCGCCCCGTTCCCTCGCCCGCCCGCCTGCCTGCCTTCGCGCGCGCCCCGCTCGCGCCCCCTCCCCCGCTCCCCTCCCCCGCGCCCGCCCCCCGGACGCCATCGCGCTCTCCCGCTCCGCCTAGCTCCCGCCGGCTCCCCGGCATGAGGGAACGTGGAAGTGAAAGGGGAAGACGACATGTTTGCGGCGCCGGCGCGGGCCTGCGCGCGGCCGTCCCCGGGGAGAGGCGGGGGGCGGGTCGGCCGCGGCCGCCGCGACCCACGCCCGCGCCCCCGCTCCCCGCCGGCTGGCGGCCCGGGGCCGCGGGGTCGGGCTGGGGGCCGCGCGGGACACTCACCCTGCGTCCGGGCGCGGCTCTGCGCTGGGCCCTCGGCGGGCCGGGCGGGCGGCCGGGCGGGCCGGGCGGGCCGCGGGGTCCTGGCTGCCCACCGCCCGGGCTGCTGCTGCGCCGCCTGCACGCGCGCCCGCCGCCGCTCCGCCGCCCTCCCTCCGGCGCCCCTGCTCCCCCTGCGCCCTCCGCGCCGCGCGCCCGCTCGCGCTCTCCCTCCCTGGAAGAAGGGAATGAGGCAGGGCTGACGTGAAGGGATGCAAAACAGCTCCTCCTCGCCGGCTCGCGGAGGAAGAGACGCTGAAAAGCAGCCCTTTTATCTCTCCTTTGTTTTCTCACTTCCTTCCCCCCCCCGGCACCCCCCGCCTGTCAGCCCAAGTTTTCTTTTCTCTCTCCACCGCCGAGGCGGCTTTTCCTCCTTTCTTTCTCTTTCTCTCTCTGCTCAACTCTGCCACTCGGAAGGAAACCCTGCAGGCTCTGCTCGCTCCCTGTCCCCCTTCCCTCTTTTCTTCCTCCTTCCTCCTTTCTTATTTCTCTAAAAGGGTTTTGTTTGCTGTGGGAGTTGCGTTTGAAAACCAAGTCACGCCTTTTTCCCTTCTTTTCTTTCTCTCCCTCTCTCCTCTCTCTCCCTCTTTTTTTCTCCTCTCAGCAGAAGAGGGTAACAAAGATTAACAAGCAGGGGAGAAGGGAGCGACAGAAGCTTGCGTTGGCAATGGGGGGGCCCCATCCCTGGCCGGCACAAAGGGGGCCTAGGGGGCCCAGGGGCCCCTCCGTCCCCCCCGGAAGCGGGGGCGCCCTCCGGAGAGGAGAACCAGTGGGGGTGGGGGCGTGGGTGTAGCCTCAGGGTGCGGGATCCTTCCCAAGTGCGGGCGGGGGGCTCCCAGCCAACCCCCGGCCAGAGGTGCAGGGCTGGCTGTGCTCACTTGGATATTTTTAAAGTGGGCAGATGGGCCTGGGGCGGGCGGCCCCGCGGAGCCCCGAAGTCAGCGCTCTGACCAGCTGTGAGCCGGGCCCTGGACGGCCAGGCTCGACGGAGCGGCTAGGAGGACAGCGCCAGGGCCCAGGCGGGGCTCGGCCTCTTTCGGGAGCCCCAGGGCCTGGGCCTGGCCCCCAGGCGCACGGCTGGGGGGCGCCCAGGCGTGGCCGTTCCCTCCGCGCGGCTCCCCGTGGGGCTGCGGGGTTTGGCCCAACCGGGCCGCCTCCTACCTCCCCGGACAGGCCGGACACCCCGCCTCCAACCTCCTGGACACCCGCCGCTGGTCGGCTCCGACGCAGGGCGGGTGCGCGGCCCTCGGGCAGAGCCGCCACCGAGGGTCAATTATTCATGGGGCGCCTGGGCGTGCTCCCAAGACCCGCTCTGTCCTCGGCTTCCCCGCAGGAGCGCAGAGAACACAGGGGAAAAGTTCCCGGAGCAAAGTTAGTCACATTGCGTATTTGCTCAAGTAAGTATTGAGCACCTGCTGGATGCCTAGCCCTTGGGCTGGGGCTGCAGCTGGGGGAGAAATGTAAGGTCTTGGTGGGGCCCCCGAGAGTTTCTGCTTGAAACAATGCGAGGGGGACTGCAACACAGTACCAGGTCCCCAGAAAGAGGCAAGCCTGGATCCTCTCCCCTCCCTCCTCTCTTCCTTCCCTTCCCTTCCTTCCTCCCGCTGCACCTCCTTGGCTCCACCCCTTCTCCTCATCAATTCCTCCCACACTTCCCTGCTCTCCCTGGCTGTTCACTGGAGGGTCCCTTCTCCCAGCGAGGAGCAGATGCAGAGCCCCATTGTCTCTCCCCCAATGACTGCAGCCTCACGGGGACAGGACCTGACACTCCGCCCCCTTCCCCCCAGCCTGGAGGCCTGGGCCTTTGGAGACTGGAGCCCCAAGGCCACTGCCCCTCACCCCATCCTACACCAGCTTCTGGTGCTGTGAGCAATGACTCCAGTCACTCAGAGCATGATTTATTTCTGACTAGGAGTGAGAAAACAGAAGGCAGAATTTGGTTCAACAAGGAGGGCACAGTGTTTTTGACATCACCACAGACTGCCCCCCCCCCATGACTCCAGAGCCTTCGCCCAGTTCCACCCTCTTATTAGGGAATGTAGGACGTCACATTTCCATCATTACCTGCTCCTTAGGCTTAGGGCACCCAAGCTGTGTCCCCTAAACAAAGCAAAACTCAGCTCTGATAGTTAAGCACTGATTCCACAAATACTTGCTAAGTACCTCCTTTGGGCCAGCTACTGTGCAAGAGTTTATCCTCGCTATAGCTTTGCAGACTGGTGGGAGAAGGAAAAAGAAAAGACAGGCTCCCACAATGCCACATGATACATTCAAGGGGGAACCAAGGAAGCACCTAAGAGGGTGCTTGGCCTAGGGTATTCAAGGGTGGCTTCTTGGAGGAGGTTACATCTAGATAAGTAGGCCTGTACCAGCCAAATGCAAGGACGGGAACAGCTTGTTCCCAGAGCAAGAGAGGACATCCTTACAGGTTCTTGGAACTGTCAAAGGTTCACGTACTTGCTGCAGCATAGAGTACAAGTTGGGGAGTGAAGAGTTGTGTCAGGGCACAAGCAGGGTGGGGGAGAGGGTGCCAGGATAACGTCCAAATTATAGCCTCATCCACTTGCCCACTTCATGAATTTGGGTGAGCAGCTTAGACTCAGTTTCCTCATTTATAAAATGGGGGGCAAGCAGCCTGCGTAACTTAGCAAGACCTTGTCTCAAAACATAAAGCAACAAATGGGCTGGGGGTACAGTTCAGTGGTTGAGTGATTGCAGAAAACCATATGTGAGGCCCTGGCTTCAACATCCCAGTACTAAAAAAAAAAAAAAAAAAAAGTGGGCAAGAAGACCTGTGGGTGGCAGAGTGTCTGATGTTTAGGTGCCTACACTTACTTGCTGCATCTCCTTGGACCAATCACCCGCTGATAGTCCAAATTTCCTCATCTGCAAAATGGATGTGGAAATACCTGCTTCAGAGTTCTAGGGCTTAAGGAGCCCATGCTGAGCATGGCATTTGGTACATAAGCACCAGGGATAGTAGCTTTTCTTCATTATTACTATAAATGTGGGTGTGACAGGGAGATGCCCTTACAACCTAGAAATGAGATGATGGGTTGAAACCAGAGTGACTCACCAGGCCAGAAAGACGATGAGCCTGCTGGGGAGGAGCTTTCCTTCCAAGAAGAGCTGTGTCCCAGCAGGTGGCTGGACTGGGAAACACCCACTTCTGATCAAGATGGCCAAGGAGTCATCTCAGGGACTCCGCCAGAGCAGGATGATTTGTCATGAAGGCTCCTCCTGATGGCTGGAGTTGGGAATCAGAAGAGAGTGGGTGGCTTTGTAAAAACCCCCAAAGGCTCCTAGAAGTAGGCACCTGCCTCTGTGTGGTCATGGGAGAGAAATAGACAAAGGCATTCACAAGGAGTGGGGGCAGATTATTGACTTCTCCAGTTAAATCTCAAAACTTCCTCAGCCAGGTGAGGTCCCCTGGAATCCCAGCACTTAGGAGGCAGGAGGATCACAACTTTGAGGACAACCTGGACTACATAGTGAGACTTCACCTAAAAAAACCAAACAAACAGAGTGTGGGGGGGCGTTGGTGCATGCCTCATGCCTGTAATCCCAGCAGTTTGGGAGGTGGAGGCAGGAGTATTGGGAGTTCAAGACCAGAGGCAGTCTGTAATTTAGCGAGACCCTGGCTCAAAAAGTAAGGAAATGGGCTGAGGGTGCAGCTCAGTGGTCCAGCACTTGCAGAGCATGCAAGTGCAAGGCCCTACGTTCAACCCCCAGTACCACAAAAAAGCAAACAAACAAACAGACAAAAAACAGAAAAAGCTGGGCGTGGTGGCACATACCTATAATCCCAGCATTTGGGAAACTGAAGACTGAGGCAGGAAGATCACCACAAACTCAAGGCCAGCCTGAGCTACAGAGTAAGACTGTCCCAAACAATAGCTGCAAATAAAGAAAAGAAAAGAAACACAAACAAGCAAACAAAACCCTCCTAGTCTTTGACTTGGGGTCCTGGTTCTCCTGGCAGACTGCAGAGGAACTTGGCACCAGAAAAATTCATGTGGATCCAGGCAGACACCAGTGTTCCACTTCTCGGGCTGTAAACATTTCACATTTCTATTATTTCTTTCTAGCACAAGTGCATTGTGAAAGAATTTGAAAATCAACTAAGCAAAACTGGAAAAGGACCCCGTGCAGAGACATTATGTTGTGGTGTATAAGCATGGACATTTTATATCCCTGTATCTACATGTAAATGGACATCATAAAACTACAAAGATAAATATTGCTGAATAAATGACTACGTGTAAATGTCATCTTTACACAATTAACAAAAATGTCATCACACCATACCTACTGAATCGTAACTCCTTTCACCCAATAATATAAAACCAATATCTTTCCCTGTCTATAAACATCCACATCTTTCTTAACATGATATTATTCCATGGTATTCATATTCTTAATTTGTTTAAACAAATTGTTGGGATGCTTGTAGATTTTTGCTTTTAAGAAACTGTTGTGATACACATTCTTGTACAGTCTCCTGTGTACCAGGTTGTTATTGTTGGGTGCTGTTGAATATTGGGTCCGACTCAACAGTGACCCTCATAGGATTTTCAATGGCTGATTGTTTTGGGAGTGGATTGCCACATCCTTCTCCCATTTTTGCAGTGCTGGGGATTGAACCGGGTTGGGCAGAGAGTGCAGAGCAGCACTGTACAAACTGAGCTACACCCCAGCCCATTGTGCCAGGTTAGGACAGCATTTTATATGAGTTAGATGTCATTACCATTTTACATACGAGGAAACCAAGGCCCAAAAAACTTGGAAATTCTCAAGGTCACAACCATGGCATGACCAAGCCAGAATTTGCAGACAGGGTTTCCAGTTGGGAGTCCTTGTTCAGCATCTGTTCTCCCTTTCTTTCCTTCTTTCCTGCCTTCCTGCCTTCCTTGCTTCTTTCCTTCCTTCCTTTTCTTTTTTAACCCTCCCACCTCTGCCTCTTAGTGTTGGGATTACAGGCATGTTCCACCACACTTGGGCTTGCTTTCCCTTTTTCTTCAAACCCACTGACCCTCCAATGTCCTCCCCACTGTCCTTTCTTACGGAACACTTCCCTGTGGGAACCTGTCTGGGCAGGTAACCCCCTCTTCTTGGATCCCATATTAACCTCTGTAATGCCCTCCTCTTGGGATTGTTGGGAGGAATGAAAGTGGGAAATATTTGACATGAACACGTGACACTGTATTTTGTAAATTGTAAATCCTATACGAGTGTTAGGGGGTCCTAGTAATGGCCTAAACTCACTGATCTCACCATTTAGCCAAGTACCCTGACCTGCCCAAACCCAGGAGGGAATCTTCCAGATTCACAGCAGAGAGAGAATTCAGCTGTTCTTGGTACAAAGGAGCAAATGGAGGCTCCTCTGGGCATTCCAGAAGCCACACAGTTGCCTCTCTAGAGCTGAAATTCCAGGGTAGGGTTGTTACTGTAAGATTTATTAATCCTCATTATTTCCCTGAGGAAGGATGCATGCATGCTGCCAGCCTTCCAGAATGTTCACATCTATCTCTGAAAAGCTGAGGAACCTTGTATGCTGAGAGAAGGGATGAAATGAAGCCCTCCACGGCTCTCCATTGATATGTTCCCCAGAGAAATTCTGTGGGGAGATTAACAGGTGATTATTAAAATCTGTTTCTTTCGCTGGCAGAACCAAACAAATTTTTTAGAAGATATCAGTGGCTTTGCAATATCTTATTCCATTTTTAATGTCAAGCCTGCCAACTGGATCCAGCAGATGAAAGAAGGAGGACCGCACGGTTAAACTATAAAAAGCATAGGTTGACCCAGGATTCGTGATGGTCACAAATGACAAGAAGAGCCTAGAGACTGGTAGGTACTAAGAACTAAGTTCATGACACGGGCTGGGGTTTAGCTCAGTTAGTGCAATGTTGCTCTGCATTCTCTGAGGCCCCGAGTTGGATCCCCAGCACAACAAAAACGAGACGAACCTGGTAACCCACTCTTGAAGCAATCCTAAAACAAATCAACCACTGAAACCCTATGAATAGCAAAGAAGCACTGACATAGTGCTGGGCATGGCACCATGTTGGGGAGTGTTTTGTCCCCTTGCACAAAGGGTCAGTATGAGGCAGACCTGACTCTACAGCACCTAACAATGCCATAATAAGTTGGTGACACAGATATGTTGGGAAGCAATTCAAAATCCTCAGAAGTAAAGTGACAGTTTAGGAATCCTCAGGGTTTTGGGGGGAGAAACCCAAATAAAGCAAAAGTCTGCATGGATAGATGTGGTATTTGCAAATTATTTTTCTAGGAGTGCATTGACAGGGTACAGATCCTCCGGTTCTGATCCTTCCTTGTGATTAAACATCCACATTTGCATGGCTTTATTCTGAACAAGGCTTGAGCTGATCATTTAACTAGCATAAATGTAACAATAGAAATTCACCATAGAAACATGGGCAGACCACCATGAACAGGCAATTGCCAGCTTCCCCAAATACTCAAATAAAAGCCACAGGGATGATATTTATTACTATAGGAAGGCAAGTTGGTACAAAGTCTGGAAAATAATTGGATATTGATTAAGAGAACCTTTTACTGTTGTTCTTTTGAGACAGGGTCTCACTATGTAGACCAGGCAGGCCTCAAGTTTGCAATCCACCTGCTTCTCAGGCTGGAATAACTGGATTGCACTGCCACACCAGGCCTAAGAAAAATTTAAAAGTTTTTATCCTTCGGTTCAGTAACTATAGTTCTAGAAATCTGAGGGAAGTAATTAGCAATGTGAACAAAGATGTGTGGTAAGAATGTTGATCAAAATATTATTTACGTTGGCAAAAATTAAAAATAAAGGAAATGGAAGGAAGGAAGGAAAATAACCCAAATATCGAACAGTGACATGTTTAGAGAAATGACAGCATGCATCTGTGATGCAATACTGTATGCTGTAGATATGCTATCAAAACTCAAGTTATGCTTTCCCCCCCTGTGCTGGGGATGGAATTCAGGGTCTTATACATGTTAGGTAAGTGCTATACCGTAGAGCTACACGCTCAGTCCCTAAATATTAAGTTTTTGAAGACTAGTTAATGATGGAGAATGTGTAATAGGCTGAGTGAGTTAGAAAATTATGTATGTATCAGAATTATGTCTGCAGACATGGCACCCTGGCATCCCGCCTGATCATGGAATCTAAGCAGGGTTGGTCTGGTCAGTCCTTGAATGGGAGACTGCCTGGGAACACCAGGTGCTGCAGGCTAGGGAGAAAGACCTGGCAATCCACCCCCTATGGATAGCAGAGAAGCACTGACAATATTGCCAGGCGTGGTACAGTGTCAGGGGATATTTTGCTCTCTTGTACATAGGGTCGCTATGAGTTGAACACGACTCCACAGCACCTAACAACAACAACAATCGCAATTATATTTTTATAAATTTTGCATATACACGTGTATTATCCAGAAAAGTACATATAAAGTACCTGGAATGAAATACAAGTTAAAAAGTTATTTCTGGCTAAGTGCTGTGGTGCATGCCTGCTTGTAATCCTAGTGACTCAGGAGACTGAAGTAGGAGGATCACAAGTTCAAGACCAGAGGCAACTTATCAAGACCATGTATCAAAGTAAAAAGTAAAAAAGGTCAGGAGGCAGAGGCGGGAGGATCGCAAGTTCGAGACCAGAGGCAGTCTGCGTAATTTAGCGAGACCCTGTCTCAAAAAGTAAAAAAAAATGGGCTGAGGTGCAGCTCAGTGGTCCAGCACTTGCAGAGCATGCAGGCGCGAGGCCCTGGGTTCAATCCCCAGTACCGCAAAAAAAAAAAAAAAAAAAAAAAAGTAAAAAAGGGACTGGGATTGCTTTTTAATGCTAGAGTACTTGTCTAGCATCATTGAGGCCCTGGGCTCAACCCTCGGTGGTGAAAAAACAAAGTTATGTCTGTTTGCTGGGATTGTGGCTGATTCTCTTTGTTATGCCTTGGAATACTGGTCAAATTTAAGGATTATATATATATATTTTCTGTTCCTTGAGCAAGCTGTGTTTCTTTTCCTTTTTTTCCCTCTAGCTTTGTTAAACCATAATTGGTATATACAAAAACTGCACAATGTCGGACATGGCTGCACACCTGTGATCCCAGTGATATGGGAGGCAGAGGCAGGAAAATTGCAAGTTCAAGGCCAGAGGCAGCCTGCATAACTTAGTGTAACTTAGCCTGTGTAACTTGTCTCAAGATAAAGTTTTTTTTCAAAAAAGGGTCTAGTGGTGCAGCTCATTGGTAGAGCACTTGAAAGCATTCATGAAGCCCTGGGCTCAACCCTCTAGTACTGAAGAAAAAAATCCTTCCACGTAATTAACGTATATAATTTAGTGGGTTTGGGCATAGGAATACCGCAGGTTATATCATCTTTGAATTGTTTTGTTTGTGTGGTAAGAATGATTGTGTTATTTTATTTGGGTTTGTTGTTGTCATTGTTTTGTTTGGTTGGTTTGGGTT
Source organism: Pedetes capensis (assembly GCA_007922755.1). Taxonomy (NCBI): domain Eukaryota; kingdom Metazoa; phylum Chordata; class Mammalia; order Rodentia; family Pedetidae; genus Pedetes; species Pedetes capensis. The sequence continues at coordinate 36,203 of VMDO01005130.1, forward strand.
GAGTTTTGGTTTTTTGAGACACGGTCTCACTGTATAGCCCAGGCTGGCCTCAAAGTCACTATCCTTCCCCATTCAGCCTCCTGAACCCTGGGATTACAGGCGTAAATCACCACATCAGACTCTGATTATATATTTTATTTGTTTGTTTGCTTATTTATTTATCTTTGGTACTGGGGAGTTCCAAGCGCTGTAACACCAAGACACACCCCCAGCCCAGTTTTTAGTCTTTATGTTTGAGACAAGTTACACAAGCTGCCTCTGGCCTCACATTTGCGATCCTCCTGCCTCTGCTTCCAGGTCACAAGGATGACAGGCGTGTACCACCGCACCCAGCTATGATTCCATTAAAACAGTTGCTTAAATATTCAGAAAACAAGGTCTAGTCTTCTCATCCATTCCCCAGTGCATGGAGAAAACAGGCAAGGCCTCTGAGAAGCTTCCAGTCCACAGGAGAAACAGCCACAGCCACGCCATGCTGTGGAATGAATGTCTTCCTCTCCCCTCGGAAGTGTTTGGAGAACTGAGAGGAAAGAGGAACCAACGGTTCTGCTTGCTGATTTGGGCTCTGAGTTGAACAGAGTATCTGTTGTGACAGTGTATTGTACAAAAAGAGAATAGAGCTTTTTGTGAAGGGAGATAAAGAAGTTGTAGGGTGGGACCCAGGAGGATGGGGGAGGAGGAGGCAGGACCAGGCAGATAGGTCTCTGAGAGAGGCCTGGGAGCACCCGCCCTGCCCCGTGGGTGGACTTCTGGCAGGCCCTCCCCAAAGTCCCTTAGAGCCCTGGGGCTCAGTTTCCAGAACCAGCTGGGTCCTTGGTGCTGCCTTCATACAGGCTCAGGAATCATTCCTTGTCCATAGATGGGTGGAAGGATGAGCATATGGCCTCTGACTTTCTTTTAAGGCCTGAATGAAGCAATCTGAAAACTAAACTCTAGTGTGAAGCTGTAGTCTCTACCAAGGCCGCAGGGAGGGCGTGGGGTGTGTCTACCTCACCTTCAGGAGAGACCTGGGTTCACGTTACACTGTGGCAGTGACTGGACTCTGAGTAGCCCTTGGCTGTGGCAACTTGCCAACTTTGTGACCTTGGCCAGATTGGGTCTCTGAATCCTTCACTAAAATGGGCTTAAATGGGCTTTACAGACCATCAAATAAGAGAAAGTATGTGGGATAATGCTGTGTGGACAATAAATAGAAAGGGCTATTAATGTTAGTACCAATGACCCCCAAGGGGTTGCCTTCTGGGCAAGGGGTGAAGAGGGGTATGTGGCTCCCATAGGGGGGCTATGTTGAATCTTCAGACATGAATTCTCTTTTTGGCCCCTTTCCTTTGCCTTTATTCTGTTAACAAACTTTTATTGAGCGTCCACAATGTGCTGGCCATCCTCAAGGGTCTCCTTGGCAACCCCGGGTGGCAGATGTAAGACTAATGCTGACTTATTCAAGAGCAGAAGAGGGCTTCCCAGCTCTTCTCTGTGGGAGGAAGTGGCTTTTATTTTCTTTTGGTACTGCAGATCTGGACCCACGGCCTTGCCCATGCTAGGCAAGCTCTCTACCACTGAGCCACACTCCCAGCCTGAGAGATGGTGTTTAATCAAAGCTTGAGAGAAAAGGGAGAATTTAGCCACATGCCTGGAATCCCAGCACTTGGGAGGCTGACGTAGAAGGATCCTCCTGAGTGCGAAGCCAGTTTAGGCTATGTAGTGAGTTCCAGGCCAGTCAGAGGTACACAGCAAGACCCTGTCTAAAAAAACAAAACAATACAAAACAACACACATGCCTGAACACAACACGTGCATGCACGCACACATGCGCGCGCGCGCGCGCACACACACACACACACACACACACACACACACACACACACACAGTGAGAACGTGCTCAACAAAGCAAGGGGGACAGAGCATTTAGCAAGGAAAGATTTGGGAAACAAGTTATTCAACCTCCCCGAGCAAGCTGAGCCTCATTTCTTGCTCTGAAGAATCCTACCTCACCACTGAATGAGCTGAAGATATGCAAAGTACCCAGCACAGTGCCCAGCTAGAGTAGGCACTAAAAAAGCCAGTTTTTGTCCCTTTGCTGTCAAACTCAGTTCCTCTTTGAAGCTCACTTCCTGTTCACATTTTTCTCCTTCTCTCTAGCTCCTCTAAACATCTTGGCTATTCACTGGCCCTTAAGTTACTCAGACAATTTTCTGGAACCTCCCAAATAATTTTAAACATGGATCATATTTTCCACCACAAAGAAAATCCCAATAAATTTGAAAATACAGATCTCAGTGATACCATATTCCTTGTTCACAAAATGGCAAAACCAGAAATTAATGTTATGATTGCTGGAAGTAGTGGCACATGCCTTAGGAGGCTGAGGCAGGAGGATTGCAAGTTCAAGGCTAGAACCTCTCTCCAAAGGGACAAACAAAAAAAAAAAAAAAAAAAAAAAAAAAAAAAAAAAAAAAAAAAAAAAAAAAAAAAAAAAAAAAAAAAAAAAAAAAAAAAAAGAGAGAGAGAGTGAGAGAGAGAGAAAGAGAGAGAGAGAGAGAGAGGGAGAGAGAGAAATATAATGAATCAGCTATTTAAAATTCTCCAAAATAGCTTTTGGATAAAGAAGGAAAACCAAGAATAAAGTGTTACTTTAGAAAATAGCACAAACAAGAACCACACCTATGCAAATCAAGCGTATATATGCAAAGTTTCACTCAAAAATGTATTTATACTTAAAAATGATCTCATTACTGAAACCAGAAGAAGTTAAACAAAATTATCATTCCCAACATACCCTAGAAATATTAAAAAACAAAACCCCAAATAAAGATGAGGAAGAAAGAAGGGAAAAGAATAAATTAGAATAAATTAGAAAAGGAATACATTAGGAAATAAGAAATGATAGAATTAACACATATGTCTTTGAGCTGGTTCTTTTTGTAAAAACAAGGTCTAAATAACACAATACACAAACATAATGAAGAAAAAATAGAACCAAATGTAACTTAAGGTGAAATGGTAGATACAATAACAAACAGATCCACGTTAAAAATATAAAAAAGGATGTTATGTGAAATTGGTGACAAATCTGAAACCTTCAATGAGACAGATAATTTTCTGGAAAATATTAGAGAAGTTTCTAAGTTGCACAGAACCAGAAATAGAAAATCAAAACCACCTTTTTTAACATTCTGTCCAAATGCACGCTGAACGAGAGGCCGTCTGACCGCTTTCTAAAGCAGCATACCTCTATCTGTTTATTTTTCTCCACAGCACTTCTTACCATGAGATATGACAGGTTGCTGATTGTTTGCTTCTTTTCCTTCTCTTATCACTAGAATATGAGTTTCCTGAGAGGAGAACTGTTTTTTAATTTTAAACACTTCCTTTTTTTATTTTGAGATGATTGTGTTTTTTAAATTAAGTATGTTATTTTGAGGCAATTGTAAGAAAACCATTTTGCTCACTGCTGTTTGTCCCTACCGTATAGAAATGGCTGCGCTTGGCAATATAGCAGGCATTTAAAATAAATGCAAGTTTGGGCCTGGGGAGGTAGCTCCGTGGTATAGCACTTGCCTAGCAGGGAGAAGGTATGGAGTTCATTCCCCAGCACTGTAAAAAAAATAAAGTGTGTAAATATGAGTTTAATGAATAAATGAGTCAAAAAAGAGTTTAAGAAGAGTATCAGTAACATTGTTTCCCAAAAGCTCTGAGTCAAGGTGGTCTTACTGGGAAAGGGGACCTCTTCAAGTTTTGAGGCAAAGGTAATCCATCCTATACAAGTCAATCCAGAACATAGCATTTTCCATATAAAGAAAACTGCAGTTCTTTTCTAAGGGATATAAGACTTGAATATGGAGAGATATAATTTGTATCTGATGGAAGACTAAATAAAAATGGGAAGGATGTAAATAAATAAATTCAGTAAATAAGTAAATGAACACATACTTAAATAAAATAAAAACCACTACTATATTAACATTAAAAAATTACTTTGGGCTAACTGGCTGGCAATTTAGGGAAAAAAATTTCTCACCTCACATAATACAACAAACAAATTCTGTCGGGACTAAATAGTTACAATGAAATAGATCAAACCATTAAAAAGTTGTAAGACAAAGAAAATATACAGTATCAACACCTGGGGAAGGGCTGGGAAGGTGGCTCAGTGGTGGCCTGCTTGCAGAGCATGCATAAGGCCCTGGGCTCCATTCCTAGCCTCATCAAACAACAACAGTAAAAACAAACAAACAAACCTGGAGAAGAAAAGAAATGACTTTCTAAGCTGAACACCAATGGAGGAAATGAAGGGAGAGAGAACATTGTTGGTTAGGGAAATAAGCCAAACTTTACCATGGTATGAAAATAAAAATTATCTCCAAAATACACTGTTCACTGAAGTAAGTTGCAGTAACAGAAAGAAGCGGATCACATAAAAGAAAAGTGGAAGCCAAGTACAGTGGTGCAGGCTTGGAATCCTAGCATTTTGAAAATGGAGGCAGGAAGATTGCCAAATAGCAGCCGGCCTGGGTTACATAGTAGATTTGTCTCAAAAAAACAGTAAAGGGGCTAGGTGTATGGCTTAGTGGTACAGTGCTTGCCTAGCATGCTTGAGGCCCTAGGTTCAATCCCTAATACCACGAGAAAAATGTGCACAAAGCAAAATAATATATTTTTGTGTGAACACATTATTGTGTTGTTAGGTACCATCAAGTCATGTCCGACTCATTGAGACCCATATAGGGTTTTCAATAGCTGATTGTTTCAGGATTGCCTTGGGATGCCATGTCCTTCTTCCGTTTTTTGTGATGCTGGGAATCGATTTTGGGACCTTAGAGAATGCAGAGCAGGGCTCTACCAGCTGAGCTAAATCGCAGCCCCATTATTGTGTAAATACCTAGAAAGAGATCAGGAGAAATGTGTTCAAACTGATAGCATTTGGGATGGGGAATGGCCCAAGGGGACATTTGCTTTCTTCAAAGTGTATGAATTTCTAGTTTTTTGTTTATGTGTTTGTTTGTTTTTCCTAGTACTTGGGGGTTGAACCCAGGGCTTCACGCATATTTCACAAATGCTCTATTATTGTGCTGCACCCCTAGCCCATTTTTTATTTTTGAGTCAGAGTCTTGCTGAGTTACACAGGCTGCCTCTGGGCTAGAACTTGCAATCCTCCTGCCTCCACCTCCGGAGTTGCTGGGATTACAGGTGTGTGCCTATTTACAAGACAGATTCATGTGTCACTTGTGTGATTTTTCAAAGAAAAAGTGATAGCAAAAAGAAAAAGGCAGAGTACATATAAATGATTCTTTACATTTGTTTATTTATTTATTTTTTCTTGCAGTGCTGGGGACCAAACCCAGGGTGTTGCACATAGTACCCAAGCGCTCTACTATTGAGCCGCATCTCTGGCCTCAATTGTGGTATTTGTTTGTTTTTTGTTTTTTTGAGACAGAGTATCGCTATTTAGGCCTGGCTGGCCTGGGATTCACTATGGAGACCAGGCTGGCTTTGAGCCTGTGCAATCCTCCTGTCTCTACCTCCCGAGTGATGGGATTACAGGTGTGTTCCACCCACATCCGGCCTCAGTGATTTTTAACTGTTAAATTCCCATAGGCAAATGGTCAAAGATATGAGTCGGGTTACTCAGGAGAAAATTCCAGAAAATAAACTACAGGGGAATGTCCACATTCACGGCCATTTACCCCAATCCAAAGTGAATGGGAGCATGAGGATTAGAAAAGGCTGCCACTGCTTTGCTTCTGTCCCCTCTTCCAGATACCGGTATGGGCCCCAGAACCAGGCTCATCTCAGGAAATGGAGAAGCTGGGAGAACCCACAGCAGAGGGAAGGAGGACAGTGGCAGAAGGGGAGCCTGGCCCTGGTTCTCCTAAGTGGAGATTTTGCCCATGCTGACTGCCCAGACCCTCGCATCGCAGTTGGGCCTTATGCATACTTTGCAAGAGCTGTACCACTGAGCTGCAACCCCACCCCTTTTTTGTTTTTTATCTTGAGACAAGATCTTGGTAAATTCTACAGGCTGCCTCTGGCCTTGAATTTGCAACCCTCCTGCCTCCACTGCCTGGGATTACAGGCATGTGCCATCAGCCTTGACAGATGTGCCAGTTTTAAAGCACTCGTGAGTGAGTGGACGCCTCGGGGCTGACGCCTTCTCTTCTGCTGCACTGTTCTCCGTGTTTGCTTACCCATAGCAAACACAGACTACAGATGGCCCAGCTCTCAGTTTCCGGGTTCAGACCACCTAGTCCCTGCTTGGTGGAACCACTCCAAACTCCAGTTTCTCTTTTCTCAACTGACCACGAGGACAGGAGGGCTCCCAGGGCTCACGGGCAACCCAGCACTCCCTGTCTTCCAGCCCAAGCCCATTAGTGCCCAAGGCTTGTGGAGTCCACCTTGGAACCATACCCAAGGTATTCATCACCCTCTCCCCTCATGGCCCGGTGCAGCCCGCATGATCTCCCTCCCTCCCAACAGCCTCTAATTACTCTGCATCGACTCTGGACACCTCAGACCCAGGCTTTTTTTTGTGTGTGTGTGTGGTACTGGGGGTTGAACCCAGGGCCTTGCGCTTGCATGCTCTGCAAGTGCTGGATCACTGAGCTACACTCCGTTTCTTTTTTCACTTTTTGAGACAGGGTCTTGCTAAGTTATGCAGAGTGCCTCTGGTCTCAAACTTGTGATCCTCCTGCCTTCGCCTCGAGAGCTGTTGGGATTATAGGCATGTGCCACGGTGCCCGGCTAGACCCAGACTTTTTAACACATCCTCTTATATTCCTTCTTGGACTTTTGGCTAAGATCAAGCATGCAAAATATCCTTGTTCTGTCTTAAGACCCACCCTTTTCTTTCCTTCCCTCCCTCTCTCCCTCCTTTCCATCTTTCCAACAGTATCTTACTATGTGGCCCAGGCTGGCCTTGAACTCACAATCTTCCTGCCTCAGCCTCCCAAGTGCTGGGATTACAGGTATGCACTACCACACTTGCCTGAAGAAGCAGCATTTTTTGTTTTGTTTTGTTTTCTATTTTCCAGTGCTGGGCACTGAACCCAGGGCCTCCATCGTACTAAGCCAGCACTCTATTACTGAGCTCCATCCACTGGCTTTAAGCCTGTCAATGGCGTCCTATGGCCTTTAGGAGAAACCAACATAACAGTAAAAGTTATTGAGCAACCCTTGTGTGCCAGGCACCCCGTTCAGGGTTTTATTGCTTTATGATTTGCAACCTTGCAGTTCTATCAGGTAGGTAACTGTCATTTCCATCCTTCTGGGTTACCTTCAACCTTATCTGGCAGGATCACAGTGTGGGTTCAATTAGTTATGTTATGCAAAGAGCTCAGGAAAATGCCTGGCATGTAGTAAATACTAATTAAACAGGAGTTGGGGAAGAAGCCCCACTTTGTAGATCAGGAAACAGCAACAGAGAGAGGTTAAGAAACTCATCCAACCTGCATAGTGGGTAAATGGCCTAAGTATAATTCACACCCAGGCCCATTGACTCCAACCACTGAGTCTTCAGGGAGACCACTGGGCCCTGCCTGCTCTCACCGGCTTCTTCAGAAGCTGCCTTTCCTCCCTGCTCTTGGCCCACTAGCCTTACAGCTCCTCCAAGCACCTCAGTCCTCCCACCTCTGTCCTTTGCAAGGCTGTCCTGTTGCTGTGGGCCTCTGCCTCCTCCAGGAAGCCCTCCCTGAAACCCTGTGACCTGTGAAGCCCCTGGTAAGCCCCTCCTGTGGCCCCCATTCTTTTGGGCAGCACTGTGTGTGTTGATAACTACAAGCTGAGTATTCCTAATGGCAAAATGCTCAGGACCAGAGGTATTTCAGATTTTTTTTTTTTTTGACCTGGAGGGCTGAACCTAAGGCCTCTTGTGTACTTTGCAAGTGCTGTATCATGAGGCTGCACCCCTAGCCCATTTTTAATTTTTAATCTTGAGACTGGGTCTCACTAAGCAAACAGGCTGCCTCTGTCCTTGAACTCATGATTCTCCTGCCTCCACCTCATTAGGTATGGGGATGATAGGCTTGTGCCATGGTGTCCAGCTGGCAGGAAGGATTTTTGTGTGGTCAGTCTGGTGGGAGCCCAGGGGGGCATGTGTAGAGGAATTCTGAGTGATCAGGTTGGCAAGGTGGGTTATGGCCACAGTACAAGGGTCTTGGATCCCAGGTTAAAGTATCTGGGCTGTATCTTCTGGGCCAGTGGTCCCCAAAGTGTGCTCGTTAAATAGCAATACATAAAGAGGGCTCCTGTGTCAAAGTAGGTTAAGCATTCATAGAGAAAACTGGGTGCAGTGGCACGTACCTGTAATCCTAGCAACTCAGGAGGTAGAGGCAGGAGGACTGAGAGTTCCATGCCAGAAGCAGTAACTTAGGGAGACCACAGTCTCAAGATAAAAAGTAAAAAGGGGCCAGGGGTGCAGCTCAGTGATAGACCACTTGCGAAACATGAGCAAGGCCCTAGGTTCAATCCCCAGGTACTACAAAAATAAATGATTGAATGAATTAAATTCAATAAAGGAATTCATTAATGCCAGGCATGGCAGTGTCAGAGAGTGCTTCGTTCTGTTGTACATAGGGTAGCTATGAGTCGGACCTGACTCAGCAGCAACTAACAACAACAACTAAGGAATTTATAGAGAGTAAAATAGTGAACCAGTGTTCTTGGAGGGCCCTTAATTTATCATTCTGTGTCGCTGCTGCCCAATAATGGGTATGGTGTGGATGATTTCTTACTCTTGTTTGGCCATAGAACGAGGTTCGAAGGACTGTGCTTGGAAAGGCTCTGCTGTTGGCCCCGAATAACCCTGGGAGGTTTTCAGGGGCTGTGAGTGATGAGGTCAAATCTGGGCTTTGGGCCAAAAGCTGTGGTGGCCCCACTGCGTGTGATAGGAGAAGCATGGGGAAGGGCGGGGGAGGCAGAGGGACCATCCACTCACCCAGGAAGTGGGCCCACAGGTGTGTGTCAGCGAACCGTCCTCCCAGGCCGGGGGTGAGGGTGGTGCTTGGCATGGCGAAGCTCACTGGCTGTCCCTGTGGTCATCAGCTTTCTATCACTGTGACAATCCCTGAGATGAGTCGATTTACGAAGAGGAAAGGTTTATTTGGGCTCATGGTTTTAGAGGGTTCGGTCGGTAGTTGCTGGGCCCTGTCACTCTGAGCCTGGGGCGGCACAGTACGGAGGAGACAGCTCACCTCCAGCCACAGAGATATAAAGAGAGAGCAGCTGGGCTGGGGGCCCAATACTCCCCTCAAGGGCATGCTCTTGGTGGCTTATTTTCCTCCACTAGGGCCCTCGACCTAAAAGTTCCAGTGCCTCCAAGAGAGCCACAGGCTGGTGGCCACTCCTTTAGCAAATGGGCCGATGGGAACATTCAAGGTCCAAGCCATCCACTTCCTGTCGTGGCTTGTCTAAGAGGAAGTGCTGAGTGCTGTGAAACCTGAGCTTGGGTGCATTTCTTGTGGTGGTGGTGAAGGCAGCAGAGCCTCCCCCAGGCATAGCCATTCTCCTGCCACCTAGCCTTCATCTCCATCCAGCCCTTACCTCTGCCCAGCCCTTACCTCTACCTAGTCCTCACGTCTGTCCACACCATACCTCCATCCAGTCCTCTTCTTGGCCCTGCCCTCACCTCCACCCAGCCCTCACCTCCCTCGCTCTCCTTTCCTCAGCTCCCCACAGCCCCTCACCTGCCCCTCTTCCTGCTACCTTTGCCCAGGTGCTGTAAGCCAACCTCCCCCTCGTCCCACTCTCCCGGGAATTCCATCTGTGAGTTGAAATCACGAGAATTACGATTTGGCTGCAGAGTCACATTTCCTTTGTACACCTGTAAAGAGAAGACATGAGGAGTGTTCTGCATTCATCTATACCAAAAACAGGAAAACCAGAACATGGGGAGAAAAATTCAGCACACCAGAGAGCCCTGTTGTCAACCTTCTTAGCCCCTGGAAATGCTCAGAAGCCCCCTTCAGATCCCCACTGGGGGCGCCATCTGCTAGCTCATTCTCCTTAATTAAACTGGCTTTGGCTCGCACAGCATCACTCATCACGGATACAGACAAGCTCCAGAGCCCAAGTCTTTCTTATTTGTTATCTATGCTTGTAAACGTTAGTTTCTACTTTTCATTGCAAATATCCAGTATTTTCACTATATTACAATTTAAATAATAGTTTTAAGCCTAGTCTGGGAAATTTACATTTAAAAATTCCTCCTTCTCTCTTCTCACATGGGTAAAAAAGTGCTGTGAGGTCTAAACTGATTTATAAATGAACTTTTGGAGGATAACCTATCTGTAATCCATTTGCCACGTCTCTTTTTATTCCAAGTGGATTTTTTGCTGGCCTGCCTTCAGGGTTCAGCTCACTTGGTAGAGGCCCTGGGTTTGATCCTCAGCATTGCAGAAACAGAAGAAGGACCTGACAGCTCACTCCAAAAACAATCCCAAAACAATCAGCCATTGAAAACCCTATCAACAGGTGGGCGTGGTGCCAAACGTCTGTAATCCCAGCGGCTTGGGAGGCAGAGCCAGGAGGATTGCAAGTTTGAGAGCAGAGGAAGTCTATGTAACTTAGCGAGACCCTGTCTCAGGAAGTAAGGAAAAATAAATAAATAAATAAAAGGGCTGGGGGTGCAGCTCAGTGGTCAAGCACTTGCAAAGCATGCAGGCGTGAGGCCCTGGGATCAACCCCCAGTACCACACACACAAAAAAAAAAAAAAAAAAGAAAGAAAGAAAGAAAAGAAAACCCTATCAATAGCAGAGAAGCACTGACACAGTACCAGGCATGGCACAGCGTTGGGAGTGTTTTGCTCTGTTGTGCTCACTATGGGTTGGACCCCAACTCAATGGCACCAAACAACAACAAGAATCTTTCTTCTTCTCCTTCCTTCTTCCCTCCCCCCTCCTTTCCTCCTTCCCTTCCCTTCCTTTCCTTACCCTTCCTTCCTTCCTTCCTTCCTTCCTTCCTTTCTTCCTTCCTTCCTCCCTCCCCCTCCTTTCCTCCTTCCCTTCCCTTCCCTTCCTTACCCTTCCTTCCTTTCTTTCTTCCTTCCTTCCTTCCCTCCTTCCTCATCCAAAAGCCACCCATCCTCAAGACATCACATTTCCGCGTGTCAATATTGAGCAGAGCCAGGGCAGCTAGAGCCAGTGAAAATCAGTGCTTTGACTTCTCAGCCTTACCTTCTCTTTTTTCCTGAGCAGATATAAGGTTTGGGGCTATCACCACTATGTTGCCATGACATGAAAGCAAAGCCAACATGGTGGAGGGCAGAACTGAGAAGCTAGGACTTGGAGTCAAGGGACTTTGATCCATTGATCAGGCTACAGCTGAAGACAGACCTACCCCTGGGTTTTTCTGCTCTTGGCACCAATACATTGACTTTTTGCTTCATCAAATTTGGGTTGGGTTTGTTGTCACTCGCAACCAGAAGAGCTTTCTCTCTCTCTCTCTAACATCCGCCACCTTCTGCATCAGCGAGTCATGGCCAAATCCCAGATCCCCATTGTTGATTTAATGCTCTGTTTTTCTCCTTCTCTTTGGAGGATGAGCACCGCACACACATGCGTCTTGCTGAAAGGAAGGGAACTGTTTTTAAACAGTCTGAGCTCCAGTCTCCTCTGCACCTCCAAATAGACGCATCCCATATGTTCCCAGGGTTCCAGCAGACACTCTAGCTGTCATCTGGCTTCCATCCTGAAATCCAGAGCAGTTCTCCTGCGGGGAAAGGGAGCCTGCTTCAGACAGAAGCACAGAGACTAGGATTTAGGGGTTCTGAGCTTCCTAATGGCCAAAGTGACCAAACCCGCCCCTCCTGGCCCCTCTCCAGAGGCAGTGAGAATTCACGGTATGTCCAGAAGAACAATACACCTGGCAGGCAAGGTCCGGAGGTGGCTCAATCTCTGGACTCAGGCATTAGCCAGTGTGGGTCTAAATGTTCTTCTCAGCACTCAAAAGCTGAGTGCCAGTGCCAAGTTACTAAGGCTCCTGAGTCGCAGTCTTCTCAACTGTAAAATGTTGTTGGGTGCCATCGAGTCAGGTCCGACTCATGGCGATCTTATGCACAACAGATCAAAACGCTCCCTACGGGGCATTGTATCACAATGGCTGATTGTTTCAGGATTGTTTTGGTAGTGGGCTGCCACATCCTTCTCCCATTTTTCAGTGCTGGGGGTCAAACCCAGGGCTTCAGAGAGCACAGAACAGCACTCTACCAACTGAACTAAACTCCAGCCCTCTGTAAAGCATTTGTGGGGACTGAATGGCATAATAGGGTACAGTAAAATGCCTAGAGTAAGCATTCAGTGTGTGGGAAATAATAATAGTAATTATTATTATCATCTTTAGATATTTCCAAGCCTGGCTGAAGCATCCTGTGAACTGGAAGGGTTGTAGGACAGAGAGGGCAAAAGCTAGCTATGGTTTGGCCACCCCTCAGCTTCAGGTAGACATAGGTTCAAGTCTGGCTCTGTCACGTAGGAGTCACATGGCCTGAACAAGCCATGAGAGGCCTTCTGAGCCCTTACTATGTCACCTGTAAAATGGGCAGATGGTAACTGACCTCTGAGAGTTGTGGCAAGGGAGCAATGGACTCACGTGGGCACCCACTTGGCACATTGCTGGAAGCACAGTGAATGGCGAGTATACCTTCTGTGCATCCCTGGCCTGGCTATGCCAGTGATAATCCATGGCTAGGTGAGCACTGGACTGAAGCTGCTGTTTTCTTTCTCCTTTTGTGGCACTTGCAGGTTGAACCAAGGGCCTCACAGGTGCTTTGCAAGTGCACTACCACTGAGCTAGCACCCCCTGCCCAATTTTTACTTTTTATTTTGAGACAGGGTCTCACTAAATTACTCAGGCGGCCTCTGGCCTCAAACTTGTGATTCTCCTGCCTCACTTCCAGAATTGCTGGGATTACAGGTGTGTGCCATTGTGCCAGCTAAGTTGCTGTTATCTTTATGTAAGCAAAGTTAATATATTCCTTTAGGCCATAAGGTATGGTGAGAGAAGAAGAAGAGGAAGAGAAAAGAGGAAGAATAGTGAGAAAACAGCACGTACTATGGAGGAAGAGCTGCGTGGGTGATGTGGCCTTGAGATCCTCAGGCACAGATAGCTGCCCTCTGGGAGCCATGGGATGTCATGGCAGAGCACTGGTGCTGAGTGCAGAAGAGCTGGGTTCTAGCCAGTGCCTGTGAGGCCCTCAGAAATTAATGTCCCTTGACTTTGGACTACAACATTGTCTTCATCTGTTTTGTGGGTTTTGCTATAACAAAATGCCTGATGCTGGGTACTTTTTAAAGAAAAGAGATTTACTTAGCTCCGTTTTGGTGATCTAAAGGCATGTTGCCTACATCTGCTTGGCTCTGGTGAGGGCCTTCTGACTGCATCTCAACATGATGGATGCCGTCACGGAGGAGCACTTGTAAGAGAGAGGGATCACATGACAGGAAGCCAGGGTGAAAAGAGGGGCCAGACACCCTCTTTTTTTATAACAACCTGTTCTTGACGGAGCTAACTCACTCCTGAGAGACCAGCATTAATCTATTCAGCAGGGTGTTGTTGTTGTTAGGTGCCATTGAGTCAAGTCAGTCACACTCATAGTGACCCTCCCCACACTGTGCCATACCTGGCACTGTCAGTGTTCCTCTGCTATTCATAGGGTTTTCAATGACTGATTGTTTCAAGAATGGGCTGCCAGGTCCTTCTCCCATTTTTGCAGTGTTGGGAATCAAATAGAGGGCCCCAAATTATGTAGTCAGTCCCAACACTCTACCAACTGAGCTAAACCCCAGCCTATTTTGTCAGGTTGCTGCCGCCAATTAGCTCATTACCTTCCAAGAGGTCCACTTCTTATCTTACCCCTTTCTCTCTCTTTCTTTCTTCCCCCCTCCCTCCTTCCTCCTCTCTCTCTCTCTCTCTCTCTCTCTCTCTCTCTCTCTCTCTCTTTCTTTCTTTCTCTTTCTTTTTCTTTCCTTCTTTCATTGTAGTACTTGAGGGTTGAACCCAGGGCCTCTCACATACTTTACAAGTGCTCTACTACTGGGCTACACCCCCAACCCCATTTTTATTTTTTAGTTTGAATCAGGTCTCGCTAAGTTATGCACACTGCCTCTGGCCTTGAACGTGAGATCCTCTATGCCTCCCTCTCCGGAGTCTCTGGGATTATAGGTGTGCACCATTGTGCCTGGCTAGGTACACATCTTAAAGATTTCACCACCTGAACTCTGCTATTGAGAGTTTGGGGACGGTTGAGAGGAGCCACATCCAAACCACAGCAGGTACTTTCCTTCCCTGTATAACCTTGGGCCAATCACAGCTTCTCTGTGTTTCCTGTCCTATCACAGAGTGAGGCTGTTTTCGCTCCTCTCTTTCACAGAATGGATGCAAGGAGTAAATGCAATGTGGAATTCGGAAACTCTTTTAAAATGGTCTAGAAGACGGGCATGGTGGTTCATGCTTGTAATCCTAGCACTCAGGAGGCTGAGGCAGAAGGATAGTGAGTTCGAGGTCAGCCTGGGCTACATAGTGAGACTGTCTCAAAAAAAAACCAAAACCAACCAAACAAATGAAAAACTGTCTAGAATCTTATTATGAGCCCAGGTGGCCTTAACAGTCAAAGGTTTGCATTCTACCATTTCCCAGTGCACATTAACCATTTTCAACATACTTTTTCTATCTCCTTCCTGCCCTGGAGGATGGATGGGTGGGGACAGGGTGGGGACAGCAACACTGAGTTCCTCCTGGGTTGGGCTCCCCAGTGGAGGAGGGGTGGGGTGGGGTTGCTAAATGGTCAAGGTTGAGGTGGTGGGAAGGCAAGCAGGTTGCTGACTCTACTCCCTAGCCCCTGGGGGAAGACCTTGGCCAAGTCGCTGAGAACTCTGCAGCCTCCTTTTATGTGTGTTATTATTAGGATTAAGATGTTTAGAGCGTGTATAAAAAACTTAACATGACCCCTGGCAGGTTGTCAGCCTCCAAAAGAGGAAGATGAATCAGAAACTCAGGAACCTCTGAATCCAGCCTGGGCTGATGCAGAAATGAACATTTGAAGCCAGTGATCCCAGCCTGGGCTACACAGGGAATACTTGTCAGGGAAAACAAAACAAAACAAAACAAAAACAAACAAGGAGAAAGGAGCCCAGCATTCTTGAGAAAGGAATTCATTTCCTGTTTTGGGTGAGGGGCTGACTCAGGTCCCAGGGGCCTTTGGGAAAGTGGGTTTTGTCCTCTGTGAAGCCATACGCTTTACACAACAGGCTGTGATTAAATGGCCCAGGTTCTGAAAGACATGTCAGTTCCAATCAAAAATGAAAACTGAGCCAGGTGTGGTGGCGCTCACCAGTATTCCCGGTGACTCAGGAGGCTGAGGCAGGAGAATCTCAGGTTCTAGGCCAGAGGCAGCCTGCATAAATTAGTGAGAACTCTGTCTCAAGATAAATAAAAAAGGGGCCAGGAGTGCAGCTCAGTGGAAGAGCGCTTGCAAAATATTCACAGGCCCTAGGTTCAACACCCCCACCCTCAGTACTGAGAAATAAAATAAAGGAAGGAAGGAAGGAAAAGAAAAAGAAATAGAAAAAGAAAATAAAAGAGAAAAGAAAAAAGAAAGCAAACTGGCTGGGCTGAGCGCTCAGAGCTGGCAGCTACGTGCCAGGCCAAGAGTTTCCCGCAGAGGGCGCTCACGGGGTTGGGCGGCTCCTCCCCACCCCACGCCAAGCCGGGCTCCCAGTGCCTGCCAAGTAGGTGCAGAAGGCCGCGTGCCAGTTTGTCTCGCTCAGCCAGAGCAGGGAAGGTAGCAGAAGACCTGCTGTCCCAGGGTGTAAGCCACTCAGAGAAGAGGCCTGAGAATGTTGGGGTCATGCTTAGGGGAGAAGATGGAGACTGGGGACCCACTTCAGCAGTCCACTTCCTGTGACCCCTGACTTGCGTATCTATTTGTTGCCCCTTTTGCACTGATTGGATTACCCTACTCCTACACTACTGCCCCGGTGCAGGGCACATGGGTCCTGGCAGAATTTCCCTGCACACTGCTGCTGAGTTCACCTGCTGAAAACCATTGTGCTTCTGCTCAAGAACATGACATGGCTCCCTATGTCCATGCATCGTGTGATGTGTCTCCCTGGTGTCAAGGCCTTTGATAGTTTGTCCCCTTCCTTGGCATGCTTCATCGTGTGTCCCCTCTCTGGCTGCCCCAAACCACTGGTCCCCATCCAATTTCTCTTGTGTAGGAACTTCTTTTCCATCCCCAACCAAAATATTTCTGCCCTTTTCAGCCCAACTCAGAGCTTCTCTTTCTGCGGGAAGCCATCAGGATCACCTGGTCAGGTCAGAATCCCTTGAGAAGGCTTTTATTCCCTCCCTAGACCCTGCATGGTTTTGCAGGAGAAAACAGACAATATGAATTTTACCCTCTTAAATTTTTTTCTTTCTTTTCCTTTTTCTTTCTTTTCTTTTCTTCCTTTCTTTCTCTCCTTCCTTCCTTCCTTCCTTCCTTCCTTCCCTTCTGAGACAGTCTCATTATGTAGCCCAGACTAGCCTCTAACTCATGGCAATCCTCCTGCCTCAGCCTCCCAAATGCCGGGATTCTAGGTGTACACCACCATACCGGGCTCATTTTAGCTGGTTTTAAGTGTGCAGTTCAGGTGTGAAGCCAATCTCTAGAAGATTTTCATCTTGCAAGTCTGGAACGTAGTGTCCCTTAAACAATTCCGCTTCTTGCTCTGCTTTAGCCTCTGCAATCACCATTCTTTCTGTCTCTATGAATCTGCTGCCCCAGGTACCTCATATAGTTCGAATTATGCACTATTTGTCCTTTTGTGCCTGGCTTATTGCACGTAGCATAGTTGATCCATGTTGTAGCACTCATTAAAAGCTTTCTTTTTAAAAGCTGAATGATATTCCCTTGTCTGGCTATAGCAGCTTTGCTTATTCTTTTGTCAGTGAACATTTGTGTTGTTTCCACCTCTTGGCTATTGCGAGTCACGCTGCTAGGAACATGATTGTGCCAATATTTGTTTGAGTCCTTGCTTTCAATTCTCTTGGGTATTTACCCAGAAGTGGGATCTTACAGCAATGATGTATTCAATTTTTTGAGGACCTACTCTAGGAATTTCCATAATGGCTACACCATTTTATAATCTCATCAACAATGCACAAGGGTTCCAATGTCTCTACGTCCTTGCAAAATACAATACTTGATATTGTCGATTGTTTTTATTGAGCCATTCCTAATGGGCGTGAGGCAGTATCTTGTGACTTGCATTTCTCTAATGGTTAGTGTCTGCAGCCACAGCACCCTGGCATCCCATCCCACCTGATCTCGGAGGCTAAGCAGGGTCAGCCTGGTTAGTCCTTGGATGGGAACTCGCCTGGGGCCTGGGAACACCAGGTGCTGTAGGCTTGGGAGAAGGACCTGGCAACCCACCCCTAAAAAACAATCAGCCATAGAAAACCCTATGAATAGCAGAGAAGCATGACAATAGTGTTTTGTCTGTTGTACATAGGGTTGCTATGAGCCAGACATTGATTCAATGGGCACCCAACAACAACAAATGATTAGTAGTGTTGGGCTGAGCAGGTTTTCAAGTTTATTGGCTATTTGTATATCTTTGGAGAAATGTCTGATAGTCCTCCATTTTTTAGTTATGTATTTATTTTTATTTTTTTATTTCTTTTTTTGCGGTACTGGGGGCTGAACCCAGGGCCTTGAACATACTTTGCAAGTGCTCTACCACTGAGCTGTGCTCCCAGCATCCCCCCTTTTTAAATAGAGACAGGGCCTCGTTAAATTGCCCAGGCTGTTTCTGGCCTCAAACCTGTGATCCTCCTGTCTCTGTCTCCCAAGTTGCTAGGTTTTCCCCTAGGAGTTTCATAGTTTTGAGTTTTATGGTTAGGTCTTTAATCCATTTTGGATTAATTTTTATATGGCACAAGTGTCTAATTTCATTCTCTTGCATGTGGAAATCCAGTTTTCCCAGTACCGGTTATTCTCTATCTTCTTGTATTTATGATTTAGTTATTTGTATTTTAACTCTATTTTTCTTAGTTAATCTAGCTTTGTCCATTTTGTTGCTCTTTTCAACAAACTCTTAGCTTTGTTGATGTTTTTCTATTGTTTTTCTTTTCTCAATTTCATTTACCTCTGCCATAATCTTTATTATTTCCTTCCTTTTGTTAGCCTTGGGCTTCCATTGTTGGTTGCAATCTCTCTCTATCCTTTTTCTTTTCTTTTTTCTTTTTCTTTCCTTTTTTTTCTTTTTTCTTTTTCTTTTTGAGATGGGTTCTTGCTGTGTTGCCCAGGCTGGCCTTGAACTCCCGGGCTCAACTGATCCTCCTGCCTCAGCCTCCAGAGCAATTGGGACTACAGGCATGCACCAGGGCACCCAGCTACAATCTTTCCCTCCCTTCCTTCCCTCTTTCCCTTTCCCTCCTTCCTTCTTTCCTTTCCTTTCCGTCCCTCCCTTTCTTTCATTCTTTCCTTTCCCCTCTCTCTTTCTTCCTCTCTCTCTCTCTCCCTCCCTCCCTCCCTCCCTCCCTCCCTCCCTTCCTTCCTTCCTTCCTTTCTTTCTTCTTTCTTTCTTTCCCTCCTTCTTTCTTTTCTTTTCCCCGGTACTGGGAGATTGAACCCAGGGCACTTCCACTACTGGCCTGCACCTCCAAGCCCCTTTTTAATTTTTTATTCTGAGATAAGGTCTCACTAAATTGTATAGGCAGCCTCTGGCCTTGGACTCACAATCCTTCTGCCTCTGCCTCTTGAGTCACTGGGATTACAGGCCTGAGCTACCTTGCCTGGCCAATCTTTCTTTTTAATGTAATCATTTATAGCTATGAACTTCCTTCATTTCATAAGTTGGCTGTGTTGTGTTGTGTTTTCATTTGTCTCAGGATATTTTCTAATTTCCCTGGTGATTTTTTTCTTTGACTCCTTGGCTGTTTAAGAGTATGTTGTTTAATTTCCACCATTTGGTGGAGTTTTCAGTTTTTCTTAAGTTATCGATTTCTAGTTTCACTCCATTGTTATTGGAACAAGTGCTTTCTGTGGTTTCAATCTTTTAAAATTTGTTCAGACTTGTTTTGTGGCCCAACATGGAGTCTATCCTGGAGACTATTCCGGATGCCCTTGGGAAGGATGTATATTCCGCTGTTCTGAGGTGGAGTTTTCTACACATATCAGTTAGGTCCAACTGGTCTACAGTATTCATCAAATCCTGTATTTCCTTATTGATCTTCTGTTTGGTTGTTCTATTTCCTTCCTTTAAAAAATTTATACTATATATTAAAAGGGGGCTGGGGTTTAGCTCAGTTGGTAGAGTGCTTGCTCTTGCATGCTCTAGGGGCCTCGGTTTGATCCCCAGCATGGCAAAAATGGGAGAAGGACTTGGCAGCCCACTCCCAAAATAATCCCGAGAACAATCAGCTGTTGAAAACCCAATGAAATAGCAGAGAAGCACTGACATAGTGCTGGGCATGGCACAGGTTCAGGGAGTATTTTCCTCTGTTGTACATAGGGTCACTATGAGTCAGACACGACTTGAGGGCACCTACCAACAACAACATATGTTAAAATACATTCAGGTGGCTCAGAATTTTAGAAGTACAGCCAAAATACATATTTCTATATATTTCATAAAATTCATTTCCCAGAGTTTTTGATATAGTAGGTTTTGGTTAGGCTTTGGAGATTTTTTTTTTTTTTTTCAGTACTAGGGAGTTAGGGAGTTGAACCCAGGGCCTTGTGCTAATGGTAGACAAGTGCTCTACCACTTCTTTATTTTTTGTTTTTTATTTTGAAACAGGAGCTCACTAAATTGTGCAGGCTGCAACTGGCCTCAAATTTGTGATCCTCATGCCTCAGTCTCCTGAGTCACTTGGATTACAAGCATGTGCCACTATGCCTGGCTTATTTTATTATTGTTATTATTTTATTTATTTTTCTTTTTATCTTTCTTTCTTCTCTCTCCCTCTTCCTTCCTTCCCTCCCACTTCCCTTCTTTTCTTTCTTTCTTTCGCTTTCCTTTTCCTTTTTTTTTTTTTTTTTGTGGTACTGGGGGTTGAACTCAGGACCTTGCACTTGCATGCTTTGCAAGTGCTGTACCACTGAGCTGCACCCTCAGCCCATTATTTTACTTTTTGAGACAGGGTCTTGTTAAATTACATAGACTGGTCTCAAACTCGCGATCCTCCTGCCTCCACTTCCCGAGCTGCTGGGATTACAGGTGCGCACCACCGTGCCTGGCTCTTTTTTTCTTTCTTTTTCTTTCTTTGGAGACAGGGTCTCACTGTGTAGCCCATGCTGGCCTCGAATTCCTTGTATAGACCAGTGTGGCCTCAAACTCACGTTGATCCTCCTGCTTTAGGTTCCCAAGTACTGGGATTACAGGCATACACCACTCTGCCTGGCTGTTATTTATTTACTTATTTATTTTGAGGCAGGGTCTCACTATAAGCTCTGGCTGGCCTGAAACTCACTACATAGCTAAAGATGCCCTCAAATTTGTGTGTACCACAGTGCCCAAGTCTTAGTACAATCTTTTCTGGGGAGGAGTGGGCAGTGCTGGGTAAGGAACCCAGGGCCTTGTGCATTGTGCATTGCTAGCCATGCACTCTGCCACTGAGCTACACTCCTAGCTCCCACCACCCAAGGTCTTGTCACCCAAGCTGGCCTCCAGTTTGCAGTTATCCTCCTGCCTGGGATTACAGGTGTGTTCCACCATGTCTGCCCTTTTTTTTTTTTTTTTTTTGTAGTGCTGGGGATGAAATTTGGGGCCTTGCATATGCTAGGCAGGGTTTCTACCGCTTTTTTTTTCTTTTTGCCGTAGTGAGGTGTCGAACACCAGTCTTGTGCCTACTTTGCAAGCGGTCTACCTCTGAGATGCACTCCTAACCCCTTTTGTAAAAAAATTTTATCAGCTGGGCGTGGTGGCGCACGCCTGTAATCCCAGCGGCTTGGGAGGTGAAGCCAGGAGGATCGCAAATTCGAGACCAGAGGAAGTCTACATAATTTAGCGAGACCCTGTCTCAGAAAGTAAGGAAAAAAATAAAAGGGCTGGGGGTGCAGCTCAGTGGTCCAGCACTTGCAAAGCATGCAGGCGTGAGGCCCTGAGATCAACCCCCACTACCACAAAAAAAAAAAAAAAAAAAAAAAAAAAAAATCTTGAGACAGGGTCTCTCTAAGTTACCCAGGCTGCTATTGACCTCAAACCTGCCTCTGCCTCCTGAGCTGCTGGGATTGTAAGAGTGCACCCCCATACCCGGCTTGCTATGCATGCTTTGTGTGAAAACTTCAAACGATACTGATGGGTCTGAGGCATAGAGTTGAAAGTGTCCCCTTCTTTGCAGCACCCACACCCCACACTGGGAAAAACCAGTCCAGAGGTAACCACTATACACTACTTGCCGTACATCTCTCTCGACTTTCTTTCTTCTTTTTCCTTTTTTCCTTTTGCAGTACTGGCATCCTGAACCCAAGACCTTGCACATACTTAGAAGTACTCTACCTTGGAGCTGCATCCCCACCCTTTCTTTCTTTCTTTCTTTCTTTCTTTCTTTCTTTCTTTCTTTCTTTTTTTGTGGTACTAGGGGTTGAACCAGGGCTTCGCGCTTGTATGCTCTGCAAGTGCTGGACCACTAAGCTGCACCCTCAGCCCATTTTTTACTTTTTGAAACAGGGTCTTGCTAAGTTAGGCAGACTACCTCCAGTCTCAAACTTATGATCCTGCCTCCGCCTCCCGAGCTGCTGGGATTGCAGGTGTGCACTACCATGCCCAGCTTTTTATTTCTTACCTTGAGACAAGGTCTCAATAAATTACACAGGCTCCCTGTGGCCTTGAACTTGTGATCCTTATGCTTCTGCCTCCTGAATTGCTGCAATTATAGGTATACACCACTGTGATGATAGGTATGCACCCGGCTCTTTCTAGGCTTCCAAAATGCATTTGCATATGTTTTATTTGTTTGCTTATTTATTTACAGACATGGTCTTTCTATGGTGCCCAGGCTGCTCTGGGCACCTTGAACTTCTCAGCAGAACTGATGTTCCTGATTCAGGTACACGCCACTGTGCCTAGCTCCTGCACATTTTAAACAGTAGACCCACTTCTGCCTTTCGCTTTTTCACTTAACACATGATAGGCTTTTATTTTGTTATTTTTAACTTTATTTGGTGGCCCTGGATGGCTGAACTCAGGGCCTCACAGAGCCCCACTCTTAGCCCCCTTTTTGAAGTTTTTCTTTTGAGACAGGATCTTGCTAAATTATGCAGGCTGCCTTTGGCCTCAAACTCATGGTCCTCCTGCCTCCACTTTTGAGTTGCTCGGTTTACAGGCATGCACCACGGCACTGGGTGCTGCATGGGCATCTTTCCACAGCAGCCCTGAGCAGGGTGGAGGCGGGATTTGGGAGGACTGCAGCAGGGGGAGATTTTGGCCCTGAGCCAGGCAACCCTGGGAGGCTGCGCTGGCCAACCTCCAGAAAGGTTCCCAGAGGAGCCCGTGTCCATCTGCAGCCAAATGAGGATCAAAGCACCATTCAGTGCGTCATTAGCCTGACGCCAGGGAGGCCAGGTGTGAGAACCGCCACGAAATGTGCACCTCGAGGCTTCCTTCTACCTCATTCCAATTCTACTTACCTGAAGTTAGTGACAAGAGACAGGTTTCAGTTGGCACGGCTGGGTCCCAGCTGCTGGGGAGTCAGAAGGTGGCTGCTCCAGTTTCCAAGTGCCCTCTCCAAAGAAGGCTGGAGTGGCCAGGGCAGAGCTCTGCCTGGGGAGGGGTTTTCTGAGCCTCTTTGAATCCACCCTGATGGTGGTAACAACACTCACCTGGCTCCTCTGTGCCTGGGCTTGCTGGAAGTATGCTTGGCATATACAGAAGTAACTCCCTTAATCTGGGTAAGAGAGTGGCAGGGAGATACTATCATACCAGCCTTTTAGTGTAATCCTGTCTTACAGAGGACAAACCATACCCACTGAGTGGCTAAGTAACTCCTCCAAGGTCACAGACCTACCTAGCAAATACGAAACCTGGATTTGAACCAAGGCAGTCCAAAATCTGCCACCCCTCCTTTTTTTTGGGTGGTATTGGGGGGTTGAATCCAGGCCTCATGCACGCAAGGCAAGTGCTCTACCACTGAACTGCACCCACAACTCCTTTCCAGTATTTTTTTTTTTCTTTTTCTTTTTTGAGACCAAGACTCACTAACTTGTAACTTGTGCAGGCTGCCTCAGGCCTTGAATTTGTGATCCCTCACCTCAACCTCCCGTGTCTCTGGGATTACAGATATGCACCACCATGCCCAGCTTAAAATCTCTTCTTAAAAAATCTATCTCCCAGTTGGGCATGGTGGCTCATGTCTGTAATCCCAGTGGTGCAGGAAGTAGAAGCAGGAGGATCAAGGGTTTGAGGCCAAACACAGCCTGCAAAATTTAGTGAGACCTTGACTCAAAATAAAAAGTAAGAAATGGAATAAGGGTGGAGTAATGGAATAAGTGGTAGAGAGCTTACAAAACTATGTGCAAGGCCCTGGGCTCAATCCTCAAGTACCACAAAAATAAATAAATTAATTAAAATTAAATTTAAATTAAACAAAAACAAAAAACAAACCTACTTCCCTAGCTAGTTATAATGGCATTTAGTTCTCCACAGCGTCCAGACTGAGCCTGTGGGTTCATGGGCCCATGTCCTCCTCCATGGCGATGCCACATTGCTGCAGTGTCCTCTGGTTGTAAAGTGAAGGGTGAGCATCCCCCATGGCAGGCACACTGCAGCTGTGAGCATGCATCATCCATTGTCCTCTGGGACTGAGCCAGGAGGCCTGGCCATGTCTGCCACAGCCTCCCTCGGGACTTGGAGGTAGAAGGTGGGCTGGGCCACAGAGCAGGAGCTCAGTTGGGAATCTGGCCAGTCCCAAGGTAAGGAGACTTGAACTGGGCCAGCAGATCCCAGAGTGACAGCAGAGGTGAGGTGGAGCCACACCTTCCCCGAGGCAGCTTGAGAGCTTCTAAAACTAGGACCCCCAGGCAGGGGCACCAAGAATGGGTGCAGTCCCTGCCTGGGGTGGTCAAGCAGGGTGTCCCCAGGTAGCCAGAGCCCAGTAAAAGCTTAGCAGCTCTTCCTTCTCCAGGGTTGGAGGTGGGAAGGGGAGGGGCAGACACCCTCCCTGCAGGGAGAAATATGTGCATTGTCCGCATTGTCTTTTTTTTTTAGCTTTTAGTTTTTAGTTTTTTGAGACAGGGTCTTACTGTGGAGCCAAGACTGTCCTGGAACTTGCTATGGAGCCCAGGCTGTCTGCAAACTTGTGTGGATCCTCCTGCCTCAGCCTCTTGAGTGCTGGGATTACAGGCAGGTGCCACCATACCTGGCCAGCACAGTCTTTTTAACCAGTACAGTCAGGAGGATTAATCGACTAATAACAATTTAGGGATTCCCTCCCACCTCCGTGTGTGTGTGTGTGTGTGTGTGTGTGTGTGTGTGTGTGTGATATTTGAGGGTTGAACCCTGGGCCTCACACATGCTCTGCAAGCTCATTACCACTGAGCAGCACCTCCAGTCCATTTTTTTGTTCTTTTATCTTGAGGCAAGGTCTTGCTAAATTAGGCAGGCTGTCTCTGGCCTTGAATTTGCCATCTTCCTGCCTCTGCTTCCCAGATGGCTGGAATTACAGGTATGCGCCACCATGCCAGGCTTGTGTCTCTCTCTTTCCTTTCCTTTCCTTTCCTTTCCTTTCCTTTCCTTTCCTTTCTTTTCAGTTTCTTTCTTTCTTTCTTTCTTTCTTCCTTTCTTTCTTCTTTTCTTTTCTTTTCCTTTCTTTCCCTCCCTCCCTTCCTTCCTTTCCTTCTCTCTTTCCTTCCTTCCTTCTTTCCTGGTACTGGCGGTGAAGCCAGGGCCTCACACATACTTTGCAAGCACTCTACCACTGAGGTACACACCTAGCCACCCCCTCCCCACCTTTTCTTATTTTATTCTGAGACAAGGCCTCACTAAATTAA
Organism: Pedetes capensis; assembly: GCA_007922755.1. Lineage (NCBI taxonomy): Eukaryota > Metazoa > Chordata > Mammalia > Rodentia > Pedetidae > Pedetes > Pedetes capensis. Next base: position 61,166 of record VMDO01005130.1, read on the forward strand.
GCAGGCTACCTCTGGTCTCGAACCTGCAATCCTCCTGCCTCCACCTCCCAAGTTGCTGGAATTACTGGCACGTGCCACAGAGCCCTGTCTTTCAAATAAAAGCAAAACTGCAATGAATAAATCCCACCACCCTCTACTAAACTTCCTATTTTTCCAAGTCTTTGTTCTATTTTGTTTTGTTTGAGAGACAAGATCTCGGTATGAATCCTAGGTTGGTTTGAGCTCCCTGTGTAGCCCAGGCTGGCCTTGAACTTGTGATCCTGCCTTAGCCTGGACTCCCAAGTGCTGAGATCACAAGTGTGCACCACCCCACCTGGCCTTTTCCAGGTCTATTTTACGTCCTGCAGTAGAATTTGATAATTTTTTTTCATCATTTAGGCATTCCACAGTCCCTGTTAAACTTATTTCTAGGTATTTTACAGCAGTTATTAGCGTTAACTTACTGTTTGTGACTCTACTGAAACTCTCTGATTATATTTTCTTTCAAAACTTTCATGTACTTACTTTTAAAAAATGCCAAGTTTTTGTTTGCTTTTAGACAACGTGAGGGTAAAGCTGGCACGGTGGTGCACTTCTGCAATCCCAGCATGTGGCAGGCTGAGGCAGGAGGATCGACTTGAGTTTGCAGCCAGCCTGGCCTACATAGCAAGTTCGAGGCCAGCCTGGGCTACACAGTGAGACCTTGTCTCAGTAAAGGAATGAATGAATGAATAAGTAAATAAGCAAAGTAGGGGGTTAATTGGCATCTGATATGAGGCAGAGCTCAACTTTATCTTTAGCCAAGCGAGTCAACAGAATGTATCGAACGACCCATCTTTCCCCCATTGATTTGAAATCCCACCTTTATCCCACACCAAATTCTTATATCTATTGAATCTCTTTCTCAGTTTTTCTATTCTGTTCTATCGATCTGTTGGTTTATTCCCTGGTCAATACCACAGAATGACTTTATTTGTTATTAGAAAAGCAATAAAGGCTTATTACAGAAAGACCAGAAAATACGCAGATGCACACAAAGAGACCAAACAAAAAGCACTTGTGATTGCATCCAAAGATAACTACCATTTCCCCTTGGTGGATATCATTCCAAACCATTTAGCTTATATAAAGGTATAGAAATAAATATCTATTCATAAAGTAAATTCAAACCATGCCATACAAACCATTTTGCAAACTTTTCTCACTTCATGACACTTGAGGAATATGTTTTCTTGCCAATCAATTGTTGTCTTTTCCCAGCTATCTTTATTATTTTTTCTCCTTGTGTTGGGGCTGAGGCTGGATCCCTGGACCTTCTTCGTGGCCTGTATCATCTTCTAAAGTGGTATTTACTGTGTTTCATCTCTGTTTTGCCCTTTCTCTCCTGTGTATGGAAGGTGGAAGCCCCTTGCCTATTCAATTCCGTGCTGTATCCCAGCCCTCCAAACAGTTTATCATCCAGGAGACATTAAAAAATAGTTTTTTGTTGTTTTTTTGAGACAGAGTCTCGCCAGGTGGCCCAGGCTGGCCTTGAACTCTTTTTTTTTTTTTTTTTTTTTTTTTTGCGGTACTGGGGGTTGAACCCAGAGCGTGGCACCTGCATGCTCTGCAAGTGCTGGACCACTGAGCTGCACCCCCAGCCCATTTTTTCACTTTTTGAGACAGGGTCTCGCTAAGTTATGCAGACTGCTTCTGGTTTCAAACTTGCTATCCTCCTGCCTCCGCCTCCGGAGCCGCTGGGATGACAGGTGTGCGTCACCACGCCCGGCCTGGCCTTGAACTCTTGATACTGCTGCCTCAGCCTCCCAGTTTAGGGGAAAAAAGTCATTTCTCTTACCTGCACACCTGCGTTTGTTGTTATTAGGCGCCACGGAGTGGGATCCGACTCATAGCGACCCTCATAGTGTTTTCAGTGGCTGACTGCTTCGGGAGAAGATCGCCATGTCCTTCTGCTTTGCACTGCTGGGGATCGAACCTGGGTCCTCAGAGAGCACGGAGCAGTGCTCCACCACTCTACTTGGGTGTCCTCCCTATGGGTCTCCCAGCACAGGCAGGTCATATGGTGGTAGAGGGTGTGGAAAAGCCACCTGGAACTCCTAAGGAAGGGAGAGGGAGCCTGGAGGAGAAAATATTTTTTAATGAATGAATGATGCTGGAATCCAGGATGGATGTCACCAGGTTTTCTGCCTGTCTGTTTGCTGAGGTTTGATCCCAGAGCATTGCAAGGCTAAGCATGAGCTCCACCACTGAGCTGCTCTCCCAGCCCTGTCACCAACATGGTTTTAAAACATAATATATTATCTGACATCTTTGACAGTACTGAGAGGGGTCTGGAGGTTCTGATGGAGAATTTGGGTATGCGCTGTTGTTGTTGTTGTTGTTGTTGTTGTTGTTGTTGTTGTTAGGTACCATTGAGTCAGGTCTGGCTCATAGCGACCTAGAGTTTTCTCTCTCTCTCTCTGTCTCTCTTTTTTTTTTTTTTTTTTTGCGGTACTGGGGGTTGAACCAAGACCCTTGCACTTGCATGCTGTGCAAGTGCTGGACGACTGAGCTGCATCCTCAGTCCATTTTTTTACTTTTTGAGACAGGGTCTTGCTAAATCATGCAGACTGCCTCTGGTCTCGAACTTGTGATCATCCTGCCTCCGTCTCCAGAGCCGCTGGGATTACAGGCATGCACCAACTCGCCTGGCCCACAACCAATGGCTTTCAATGGCTGATTTGGGATTGTTTTTGAGGATGGACTTCTCCCACTTTTGCAGTGCTGGGGATCGAACCCAGGGCCTCAGTGTATAGAGCAGGTGCTCTACCAACTGAGCTAAACCCCAGCCCTAAGGGTATGCATTAGTGATAGGCAAATAAAAAACAAACAAAATAAAGCAATAATTAATTCTAGGAAAACAAAAAGTTATTTCCAGAAGAGAAATGAAATCATGCAACTCTATACAAATCAGCTGTGCCTGTTTGTTTAGCCATAGTAATGTAAACATCAAATAAAGATTGAATCAAAGATATTGACCCAACTCTGTTGACTCAGTGGAGGGCAGAGATGGGTATCTGTATGTGGTGACCGTGGGGGCTACAGTAAAATGTAGCTGCACGCAATGGCACATGTGTATAATCCCAGAGACTTGAGAGACTGGGAAAGGAGCATTGTGAGTTCAAGGCCAGTGGCAGCCTGCATAACTCAATAAGACCCTATCTCAAAAACAAAAAAATTCAATAAATTAAAAAAAAAAAAAAAGGGCATGGGGGTGCAGCTGAGTGGTAGGAGCACTTGCCTAGCATGTATGAGGACCTGGGTTTAACCCCTAGTACTGCCAATAATAAAGAAATACACTACTTTTATTATTTTGTTTTGTTTGTTTATTGAGACAAGGTCTTGCTATGTAGCCCAGGCTGGCTTTGAACTTGTGATCCTTCTTGTCTCGGCCTCTTGAGTGCTGGGATCATAGGTGTGCACCATCATGCCCAGCTGAGTTAAAGTCTTTAAAAAGAGAAAAAAACAGAGAAAGATGTGGCAGTCCACTCCTGAAACAATTCTTAAACAATCAGCCATTGAAAACCCTATGAGGGTCACTATGAGTTGAACCCAACTCGATGGTACCTAACAACAACAGTCAAAGTAAGACTAGTAGCCAAAAGCCAAGTACAAATTATTATTCAAACACTATCACATTCAAACTGAAAATAAACAGTTGGATCACACTTCGCAAGTGTTTATATAACCACAGCAGAATCAAGAGTTGTTACAAATATCTATCCCTAATAGAAATATTTACCATATGGCTATTGAAGGCAGCTAAAATATTAAATTATATATATTTACTTGTTATATTATCAACATAGATTTTAAAATTTATATAGAAAAATAAGTATAAAACAATTTTTATCAAGCAAGGATTAAACAGCCTGCAGCTGTACCACTGTGGCATCTGATCTCGTCAGATCTTGAAAGCTAACCAGGGCTGGGTCTGGTTAGTACTTGGATGGGAGGCCGCCTGGGAACACCAGGTGCTATAGGCTTGGGAGAAGGACCTGGCAACCCACTTCCAAAAAACAATCAGCCATTGAAAACCTTGTGAATAGCAGAGAAGCACTGATAATAGTGTTTTACCTGTTGTACATAGGGTCGTTATCAGTTGGACACCAACTTGACAGCACCTAACAACAACATAATTTTATGTTTATCTATGTATCTATCATCTATCAGCTTGGTTTTGGTGCTGAGGATGGAACCCAGGATCTGAAGCATGCTAACCACATGCTCTGCCAAGGAAATACACCTCCGCCCCATAGTTTTAATCAAGATTTTCTAGTGAAGGATCATCACTTAACAAAAAAAAAAAAGGGGGGGGGGGTCACAAAGTTAAATAGTCAATTAAAAACTTGTGAAGAGTTTGTCTCCCAACAGGATATACTTGTCCTTTGATGGTCTCAAGGCCACAAACTTCACTGACCACATGATAAAGAGACTCTACATCAGCATGACCTTTAGAATACAAAATAGGATTTTGAAAATAGACTGGACGCCTTTTACACAAATACAAGATGTTTGTGACTCAACTAAAAACGGAACTCTCCTTCAGCAGAGCCAGAGGAAACCCCTCAGGCATTCTCTGCAGGTATTTATTGGACAACCACATTCATTGATTTATTTAAGCACACATTTGCATGTGTTTCTGGACATTTTAAGAAGTTTTTGTTTGACTATATTGATTATGTTTGAGTGTGACTATATCAAAAGAATCCTAAGCCACCACCTCTGAGAGACAAAACATTTCTTAAAACAACACCACAGCTGGGTGCTGTGGCATTTGCTGGTGATCCCAGTGATTTGGGAAGCTGAGGCAGGAGGATCGCAGGTTCGAAGCCAGAGGCAGCCTGTGCAATTTAGGGAGACCCCGTTTCAGAATAAAAAATGAAAAAGAGGCTGGAGGTGCAGCTCAGTGGTAGAGCACTTGCCAAGCATTCACAAGACCCTACATTCAACTCCCTGGTACTGTAAAACAAAACAAAACAAAGGAACTACTGCAAATATATTCACTACATATATGTATTTTTTTCAGTACTGGGGGATTGAATCCAGAGCCTTGTGTATAGTTTATGAGCACTCTACCACTGAGCTGTGCCCTCAGCCCCCTTTTTATTTTTTATCTTGAGATAGAGTCTTATTAAGTTGCCCAGGCTGCCTCTGGACTTGTGCTTGCGATCCTCGTGCCTCAGCATCCTGAGTTACTGGGATGAGGCATGCTCCACTGCACCTGGCTTACACATGTATTTTATGATGCCAAAGAATGGAAGAATAAAGCACAAATAATAAAGAAAATGATAATATATAGGAATGAAGGAGACAGGGTGAAAGGGATGAGGTAAAGCTATACTTTTCTCCATAAAAACTGGTTTTGTAGATTTAACTCTAGTACTATGTGACCTGTTTAACCTAAGAGTAAAACAAACTCAAATGAACATGTATTGGCAATTTACATCTTTCTTTCCTTTTTCTTGATCAGTTTATCTAGAAGTTTATCAATTTTATTGATCTTTTCAAAGAACAAGCTTTTGGACTCATTGATTTTTCTCTAATGCTTGTTTGATTCCTATTTTATTGATTTCCTCTCTTGTTTCCTCTCTGTACTTTCAGTTTAATTTGTTCTTTCTCGTGTTAGTTAAGGTGGAAAGTTGATTTTAGGAATTTATTCTTTTCTAATACAAATATTCATGCACCTATAAATTTCCTTCCAAGTATGGTGTCTATGTACATATGCTTTTGTGTGTATGTGTAGTAAAGGTTATGTTTTTAAATTAAAAATTCAATTTCTTTAATAGAACCAGAGATATTTAGATTGCCTGCTTCCTCTTATTTGAGGTTTTTTTTTTTTTTTTTTTTTTTGGTTCTAGGGGTTGAACCCAGGACCTCACGCCTGCCTGCATGCTTTGCAAGTGCTGGACCACTGAGCTGCTCCCCCGGCCCATTTTTTTTACTTTTTGAGACAGGGTCTTGCTGAATTACACAAACTGCGATCCTCCCACCTCCGCCTCCCTAGCCGTTGGGATTACAGGTGTGTGCCACTGCGCCCGGCTTATTTGAGTTTTAAGAAAGTGGCTTTTAAACGATTTCTCAAAGAATGCCCTGGGCGTTTGGTGAAGTTCCCCACTCAGGTCGACATCACTGAGCTCTGGATGAGCAATGGGAATTGTTCAGCTTCTGGCTCTCTGATAGCTATTTGGCTGCTCTGCGCATCTGGACACTCTGTGTTTAGCCTTGGGGGAGTTGCTTCAACCAAGCCTTCTGAGAGCACCAAGCCTGGCAATATGAGTACCTACCCACTCCCATATTTATGTCTATATTTGCCTCTCTATACAGCCATAATGAAAACTGAGTTCATATGACAGCTTCAATTCCAATCCAAACCCCAAAAGGGACACTGTACCTTCACCCATTTATGTAACTCCCTTCTCATAGTGAGAGACTCAATGCCTGTCGTCTTTGATAGATTTGGTAAATGTTCTCACATGTTACCACATTTTATTTTTCTTCTTTTTTTCTTTTTCAGTTCTGGGGGCTGAACTCAGGACCTTACACATGCTAGGCAAGCCTTCTACCACTGAGCTGCACTCCCAACCCCTTTATTTTTCATTTTGAGGCAGGTTCTCCCTAAGTTATGCAGGCTACCTCTGGCCTCAAATTCACAATCCTCTTGTTTCTGCTTCCCGAGTCTCTGGGATTACAGGTATGCATCACTGTGTCCAACCTTAAATTTTTTTTTGGTGCTGGAGATGGAACCCAGGGCTTTGTGCTTGCTAGGCGAGGGTTCTTCCACTGAGCTTCATCCCCAGACCCCTAATTTCTTTTTTTAAAATAATTTTAATTAAGCCGGGTGTAGTGGCGCACGCCTGTAATCCCAGCGGCTCGGGAGGCAGAGGCAGGAGGATCGCAAGTTCGAGACCAGAGGCAGTTTGTGTAATTTAGCGAGACCCTGTCTCAAAAAGTAAAAAAAAATGGGCTGGGGGTACAGCTCAGTGGTCCAGCACATGCAGAGCATGCAAGCGCGAGGCCCTGGGTTCAACCCCCAGTACCACACACACACAAAAAAAATTAATTAGTGTACAAAATAATGGATTTCATTCTGATATTTTCATACATGCAGATCATTGTACATTGCTCATATCCACCCCTATTACCTTCTCATGTACCCCTTCCCTTCTCACTGATCCCTTTCCTCCCCCTAAATTGTCCCTCTTCTGCTTTCCAGTCACACACACACACACACACACACACACACACTCTAGATTCTGCATGAATGAAAACAGATATTTATTTTTCGTCCTTCATTACCCTCTCTTGCTTTCCCCCTCCCTTTAGCCCTCTTTCTCCCTCAAATAGTTACTTCTACTTTCATTACATAAAATTATGTGATATATATATATATATCTCACAATTTTGTTCTATCACGCACCTCTACCTTCCCAACCTCTAGTGATCACTATTATTCTGGAGAGATTTTTAAATTTACGTTTTTCTAATTAATTTGTAACTTAAGTTTTGCTCAGAAATTATGACCTACACAATTCCTATGCACTGAAAAGTGGGTCGAGTTTTCCTTGATCAGTTTTTGTTAGTGTTTCGTGTGTGATTGAGAAAAAGGGATTGCGTGCTCTCACTGTTGGATGCAGAACTCTCTCTTTATTCATTAAGCCAGATTTGTTAATTGTGTTGTTCAAATCTTCTGTAGCCTTGCCAAATTTCTATCTGCTTGACCTATTTAAGAGAGAGATGACGGGACCTCCCACTTTGATGATACAGTAAGAATTGCTTCCTATAGCTTTGTCAGTTTTTTGGTTCATGTACTTTATTAGGCACATACAAGTTTAAAATTGCAATAACTGTCGGAGCATTGGTGATTTATCATAATGGAGGGGCTCGCTCCATCTCTAATAATGCTGTATGGCATGAAGACTATTTCATCAAATATGAATATGCCAATATACCCTTCTTTTGGTTTATATTTGCTTGATATGTCTTTTTCTACCCTGTTTCTTGCAATATTTGAATGTCCTTCTGTTTTAGGTGGGTTTCATATAAACTGAAAATTCAGAAATCCAATTATGTCCCTCATTATTTTCTTTAGGGGGCCGTGGTGCTAGAGATTAAACCCACGGCCTGAAGCATGCTAAGCACATGCTCTACCACTGACCTATACCCTAGAGCCTCCTTATTATTTTATTTATTTATTTTTTGAGGGAGTGTCTCACTCTGTAGCCCAGGCTTAACTCCAAACTTAGATTCTCCTGCCTCAACCTCCTGAGTGCTGGGATTACACTCCCAGCTTCGTTCGTTCATTATCTTTTGTTTTTTGTTTTTTTCTTTGTTTGGATTTTTTATTCAGTGCTGGAGATTGAATCCAGGTCTTTGGGCAAGCCAGGCAAGCACTATCCCACTAAACTACATCCCCAGCCCCCCTCATTATCTTTTAAGGGAGGAATGTAGACCTTTTAAAACTAATTATTAATGTATTTGGAAGTGTGCCTATCAACTTAATTAATTTTTCTTTCTTTTATATTTTTTCAAAAATATGTCTATATCGCCCTTCTTTTTTGTTGTTTGTTTGGTTTTGTTTCTTTTTCTTTTATCTTTTTTTTTTTTTTTTTGCGGTACTGGGGGGGTTCAACCCAGGGCCTCACACTTGCATGCTTTGCAAGTGCTGGACCACTCATCTGTACCCCAGCACCCCCCCCTTTTTTTTTTTTAACTTTATTTGAGACAGGGTCTCGCTAAATTATGCAGACTGCCTCTGGTCTCAAACTTGTGATCCTCCTGCTTCCGCCTCCCAAACTGCTGGGATTATAGGTCTGTGCCACCAGGCCCGGCTGGTTTTGTTTCACTTTTGATTTAAGGTCTCTCTGTGTAGCTCAGGCTGGCCTGAAACTTGCTATGTAGAGTAGGCTGGCCTCAGACTCTCATCAATCCTCCTGCCTCAGCCTCCCAAATGCTGGGATTATAGGTGGGTGGCATTATGCCCAGCTGTAATGTATTCTTTCTCGTCAACTTTAAAAAGTTTCTCTTTGCCATTGATGTTCTTAAATTTCACTATTATTAACTGGGCATGATGGCATGTGCTTGTAGTCCCAGCTACTGGAGAAGCAGAAGTGGGAGGGATGCCCAAATAGACTCTCTTCTACTACTATGCTTTTTTTTATTTTTTTAAGCTAGATTCCACATATGAGAGAAAATTTGTAATGTCTTTCTTTCTTTCTTTCTTTTTTTCTTTCTTTGCTTCCTTCCTTCTTTCTTTTTGTTGTTGTTTTGTTGTTGTTGTTGTTGTTAGATGCTGCTGATTCAGTGTCCGACTGAGCGAAACAGGTGAAACAGTATTGTTAGTGCTTCTCTGCTATTCATAGGGTTTTCAATGGCTGATTGTTTTTTGGGAGTGGGTTGCCCGGTCCTTCTTCCAAGCCCACAGTACCTGGTGTTCCCAGGTGGTCTCCCATCCAAGTACTAAGCAGGCCCGACTGTGCTTAGCTTCTGAGATCTGATGGGATCAGACGCCACAATGGTACAGCTGCAGAGGAATGATCTTTAGCAAAAATTTACTTGCATGTGATATTAGCTGCAGGCTAAATAATGGCTGCCTGCAGCTGTAGCCCTGTGGCATCCGATCCTGTCAGATCTTGGAAGCTAAGCAGGGTCAGGCCTGGTTAGTACTTGGATGGGAGACAGCCTGGGAACACCAGGTGCTGTAGGCCTGTGAGACAGACCCTGCAACCCACTCCCAAAAATCAATCCGCCATTGAAAACCCTATGAACAGCAGAGAAGCACTGACAATAGTGTTTCACCTGTTGTACATAGGGTCGCTATGAGTCAGACACTGACTCCATGACCCCTAACAACAACAACAACAAAATAATGGTAGCATGTTCTTATCTAAGAACTGTACTGTATCTAATTACCTGTACTGGAGCCCAAAAAAGTAAAAATCACTTTAAAAATTCACTATAAACAAATAGATTCTACATCATTCATGATTTATTAACAATTGTTAATATTTTTGCAAAAATATTTGTGGTACTTGGGGGTTGAACCCAGGGCCTCACACATACTTTGCAAATGCTCTACCACTGGGCTGCACCCCCAGCCCATTTTTTGCTTTTTTCTTGAGACAGGGTCTCTACCAAGTTACATAGGCTGCCTGTGGCCTCGAACCTGTGATCCTCCTGCCTCTGCCTCCTGAGCTGCTGGGATTACAGGTGTGTGCCACTGCATGTGGTTCTGACCGCCTGTTTTAAAATAGCCTCCTGTACCCAACATCTCATAGCCACATCCATTGCTTGGGTTTCCTTCATAGCATCTGCCACTATCTGAACATCTCATTTCTGAGTTATTTGCTCATTATCCTCTCCCTTACCAGGAGGCCAGCTTCATGACAGCTTGGGTCTGACCTGTGTAGTTCACGGCTGCATCTCCAGCACCTAGGACAGCGCCTGTGAGAGAGGAAGTCCTTAACAGCTGGATGAATGACTGCTGGGTGCACTGTACTGTGCTTGCTCTTTTCCCTTAGCAATAAGTGAAATACTTTAATGCTGTACACACACACACACACACACACACACACACACACACGCTGTGTATATATCTGCTTCATTCTTTTTTTTAATGGCTTTCTAGAATTTCTTTAATTATTATTTCATAATGTATTCAGCCAGGCTGGAATTTAGTTCAGCGGGTAGAGTACCACTCTGCAGTCTCTGATGTCCCAAGTTCGATTCCCAGCACCACAAAAATGGGAGAAGGATGTGGCAACTCACTCCTAAGGCCATCCTGATACAATCAATCAACCATTGAAAATCCTGTAAGGGTCACTATGAGTCAGACACAACTCAACAGCACCCAACAACAACAATGTATTCAGCCAGTCCCCCATGGATGCACATTTATGTTGTTTTTAGGGGTTTACCACTTCAGAGAATGCTCACATACATATCATTTCCCACACAAATATTTCCATTCCTAGAAATAGAATTGCCGAGTCAAAAGGCATGTGTGTATATAAAGATTCCTTAACAGCCTTTAAAATATAGACACAGAATTCCATAGCATGGGTTTACCTTAGTTTATTTAGATAAATAACTTGTTAGAACTTAAATTTTTCCTACAACTTCCCTGTTATTAACATGCTGGGATGAATATCCTTGTAGCTTACTCTATGCATCTGTCCATGATTTTTACTTTGGGGAAATTTGTGGATGTGAAATTATTGATCTTTTTTGCCTCCAGGACTTTGTTATCAGTATTAAATTACAATTTTTTTCAGTACTGGAAGGTTGAATCTAGGGCCTTGCACATACTTGGCAAATAGCACCCTAGTTTGTTTGTTTGTTTATTTGTTTGTTTCCTTCTTTCTTTCTTTCACAGGATTTCAATAAGTTGCTCAGGCTGCCTTTGCCCTCAAACCAGTAATCTTCCAGCCTTAGCCTTCTGAGTCACTAGGATTACAGGCATGTTCCATGCAGCCTGGCCTGTGTATTTATAATTTTAACAGGCATTATCAAGTGTCCCTTCCGAACAGTGACACCAATTCACACATGCATTTTCCCCAGAAATTTACAGGAGGGTCTGTTTATGCTGTAGCCAAATCTCTATTAGCCAAGTTTTTATCTTTACCAAACATGGAGAGAAATGGATGAAGGCCAGAATTGGCTTTCCCAGGAAAGGAAAATATAAATGGTTTATAAAATATGTGAAAAGATGCTTAAACCCACTGGGCATGGTGGCATGTGCCTGTAATCCCAGGACTTAAGAGACTGAGGCAGGAGGATCATGAGTTCAAGGCCAGACTTGGCTACATAGTGGGACCCTGTCTCAAAAGAAAATAAAAATTAAAGAGACACATATTAAAATCATGGAGATTGAGTACCTTATTGTATGTTTGCAAGCCATTTCTAAATCTAGAATAGTCCTTCCTCCCCTTCCTTTCATGACATTGATACAGGAGTACAGAAGCACTAAAACACATGGAACCAAATTTGACTTAGACTTTAAGTTTTATTTAGAAAAGCCATCCCATGCTTAGACTATTAAACTTTTCCTGATGTTTTCTTCTAGTATTTGTAAGGGAGTCTATTGTCCTGATACTCATTAGACCAGCTGAAATAGAATTGGGCCAAAACTCCATTTACAGCTCCACTTCCATATGTCTACTCTCACAGGAACACCATGACTGATTGCAAGTCTCCTGGTAGCAGCATTGGCTAAGATAGACACTTAATCCCTTAAAATTCCAAGTAGTACACAATGGAATATTACTCAGCAATAAAAAATAGGATAATGTCATTTGCAGCAAAAAGGAACTGGAGAATATCATCTTGGGTGAACAAACACAAGCTCAAAAAGAGAAATACTGTGTTTTCACTCATATGGGGGAGCTGAATCTTACTTAAAGGAAGAAAAATCCTATACATAAGTTGATATATAAAAATGCACAGTTAAACTTAACAAAGAATGGATACTATAAACAGTAGAAAGGAGGGTGGGCACTGGCAAAGGAGAGTGAAGATTGCAGAAGGTGGGATGGGGGGAGAAACAACGTAGAGGGATAAAGGGGGAGCGGATAATATCAATGTAAACAATGCAACTTCCTGAGTACATGGGAAAAATAGAGGAACTTAATCCAAATATGCATGAGTTTTACCACATATTAGTGAAAAGTTTCCATAAACTTCGTAAGTCGATAAAGGTGTGACCAAAAGTGGTGTAATAGTTGCAAAATGGAAAAAGCAAATGCTGTATTACTCTGTACCTCACCAACATTTACCAATAAAGGGGAAAATATAAAATGAAATAAAATTCCCAGTAGTGGCTGGCCACGGTGGTGTACACCTGTAATCCCAGCGGCTCAGGAGGCTAAGGCAAGAGGAGCACAAGGTGAGGCCAGAGGCAGCCTGCATAATTTAGAGAGACCCTATCTCAAGCTTTACAAAATGTGAAAAGGGGCTGGGGGTGTAGTTCAGTGGTAGGGCTCTTGCAAGGTATGTGGGAGGCCCTAGGTTCAGCCCTCCAGTACCACATAAAAATAAAATTAAAATTAAAACAAAATTCTAAGTTGTTAAACCAGGCATGGTGGTGCCCAGCTGTATGTAATCACAACAGGTGGGAGGCTTAGGCAGGAGGAACTCTGTTTTGAGGCCAGCCTGGGTTATGAGACTCTGCCTCAAAAAAGAAAAATCAAACAACAGCAGCAATAACAAAAATTCTGAGCAGCCTCTGTGCTCCAGCGTAGTTAGCCTATCAAGTAGCCAAAGATGTCCTGGGGGAAGCACTAAGAGACTATTTACATAATTCAAGGCGGCCCAGCCTCTGCTCCAGTCAATCCACTCAGTGACTGAAAACAGGACTGGAAATGGGCAGGGACTGGAATTCTCCACCTCAATGAGCATCAATCATTTGTCCTCAGCTCCTAGATTTTTTTTTTTTTTTTTTGGTAGTACAAACCAAACATCACCTTCATCACCTGCCTGTCTATCTTGACCACAAAACTATGCCTAGTAAGACCACAAAGCTTGCCAAGGCACACAACCGCCTATACTATCCTTGCAATCCCTTCCAGTAATTCCATCTACTGGGCTGTACAGGTAACAGCTCCATCAGGCCTCTGCCTTTCCAGATACCTCTGCCGGTTGCCTCCTTCCATGGTAGCACCTACTCCCACTATCCCCACAGGGCCTCTCAAAGATACCTGACTACTTTATTGCCTCAGCCTGCTTAGGCAGGACAGACGGTGGAGCCTTGAGTCTTACCTTAGTAGATCCATGCTAGGATTTCTCTCTCCTGGAGCCTTGTACCTGTTTCCTTAGCACTGCACAGAGGAAGCTCGGCAGTCTCCATCCAACGTCATCTGTAGGGATGCAGCCTAGAAAGGCAGCACGCCTCAAAGCCTATCTGGCAACTTGGAGGACTGGGACTTGTTCCCAGGGCAGTAACCTCTGCCTTACATCCTGGGCCTTTTAGGTGTCAAGTGAGCCAAGATGGCTCTGGTGTTCAACTGCCTCCTCAAACTTCTTGATACCTAATTGGCCACTTCTCAATTAATGAACAATCCCTGATTGGTCACTTAAGGAACACCCCATGATTGGTTCTTTCTCCAATGCCTCATTTGCATCTCCCCCCTGATCCAATCACCCCTTAGTACGTGGTAGCCTCTGATTGGTCCCTGAAGGGTATATAGGCACGATACCAGACAAGGAAGCACAATAAAGAGCTGTTGAAGAGCACTTGAGCTGTCAGCCTCATCTTTGGGAATAAAAAGCAAGGAGCCACCATGAGCGTAAATCTCTGAGCCTGCCTTTCTCAAGGCTTCTCAGAGTAGCTGTGGGCATAAGCCCTCTTTCCCAGTGGTCCAGCTCTTTGGCAGTGCTCACTACACAGAGGGTCTTCAGTCGCAGGTTTCAACTCACTGCAGGAGTGCTTTCCAGCAGCAAGCCCACCCCACAATCATCTGCAAGATTCATACCAGAGGTTTCATGTTCAAGATTTTCGGGCTCACCCAGCCAGCACACCCAGCCCAGGGCCCGCCTCTTTCCTAGAGGGGCCATGAATGTGACTGGAGATCTATCAAGCCTGCACTTCCAGCCTCCTCTGGCAGCTCTGTGGCCCTTGCAATCAAGATGCTGAGCTGATGTTTAGCAGTTAGCCCTGAAGCTTCAGGACAGAAAATTTCCTTGGAAACTGGCCGTAAAGCTGCCCAAACCCAACATTGGTGGGTAGCTATCCTGAGCATATAATTTTCTTTTTTGTTAATATAGCTGGCCTACTCTGCATTTTGGGAGAAGGACCTGGCAACCCACTCCCAAGGCAATCCCGAAATAGCCATTGAAAACCCTATTTGGGTCGCTATGATTTGGATACCGACTTGACAGCACCTAACAACAACAACTCTGCATTTATTTTAATGATTGTTGGCCCCCATACCAACTAAATGTCACAGGCACACTATTTCCCAATTTCACCTTCTACAAGCACCTCACTCCGATTAACCACAGGCAACACCTTAGTAATATATATATATTTTTTCCTAAGAGATGTGGGTCTCACTGGGTTGCCTGGCCTGGCCTTGGACTCCTGGGCTCAAGTGATCATCCTGCGTCAGCCTCCCTAGTAGCTGGGGCTGCAGGTTCACTCCACTGCCCCCAGCTAAAACCTTAGTAATTTTGATGCCACCTCATTACCCACTCACCCCTAGCAATCGTGTCCTTAATGCCATCAGAAGAGGCAGTAATCCAATTTCACAATATTGTTGAGACAGTCTTCTCTTCAGGGTCACTCTTGGGACCACCTGTGTCAGGGGTAAGGTGATGTCGTGCGGCCAGAGGTGAGGTGTGGGGGATTGTTTCTCTGTGAAGTCAGTTGGTCACTATAAAGAGGCCAGAACAGGCCTGGAGGAAGGAGAGGTGACATCAAGACATGTCTGATCCGGAGGCATAGCATGGATTTCTTTCTGAACCAGTGCCCCTCCATTTGCATTTATTGATGTAAGTGATGGATTGGTTTAGCCTTCTTCTCTCCTGCATGCCTCCTTTGTTTTCTATCTTTCGCTCTGTGGTGTGTAGGTATGTTTTCTCCAGTCTGTGCCACCGCATGGGTGGCCATGTAGCATGCTGTGTCTTCTGGAACCAGCAGACTTTGTGGGGATAAGATGTGTCAGAGATGCTAAGTTGTGATCTGCTGCCTAAACCTAAGCTTCCATGTACAAATCACCCCTTGTTTGTTTTGCTGTTCATTTCTGCTGTAAGCTGGAATCCTGATAAATTCTCTTCTGTCCAGTGGCCATGGCAGGGGGCGGGGGTAGTGTATTTGTAACTACATGCATTGTTTAGTGAGAAATTCCTGAGAGAATTTTGATTTGAACTAGGGTTGTTGAGAAACAAACCCTTCCTCCACTTACAATTTTGCCTGTCTGAGGCCTGGGAGAATTTTGTATTTCATATTTGGTTCCTTCCTGGTTACCCACAAAGCCTCAGTGCCAGGCACTGTAGGGCACGTTTCTATGGTGATGTGACCTCGGCTCTGCTCTTTGCTGTCACCCACACTGTACCCTGCACCAAGCAGGCCAGGGCACAGCAGAGTAGGCTATCCCTGCCCCAAGACAGCCGGCAGCAACTTAATTATGGGTGGAAAAGACCACAGGCCGCATACACTGATTCCACAAAATCCAAACTAAATACACCCCACGTCAGCTGTCCCTCACCCCTTACCTCAGTCCTTCGTCACTATCTGCCATGGGGCAAAGGAGAACCTGGGACAAAAAACAAATAGTGGTCTTAACAAATTGAAGCCAAGTTGCCTTATCTATAAAAATTTTACAAAAGCACATGCCTGTGTGAACGTATTGTGAGGCCCGTCCTCTGCCACCCTCACATGGAACTCAGGGGCCTGACACTCAAACTTTTCTAGCTAGAAATTGGCTTCTGCTAATGGCAATTTTGTTGTTGTTGTTGTTGTTAGGTACTGTTATACTGTTAGTCGAGTTGAGTCGTTTCCGACTTATAGTGACCCTCATAGGTTTTCAATCGCTGATTTTTTCGGGATTGCCTCCGGGGTGGATTGCCGTGTCCTTCTCCCATAATGGCAATTTTAAGAAGCCAAAATTTGACAACAAAGTTTGATGATGATGAAATCACAGCAAGAGAAGTTGGTTGTAGGATTCTTGATTGGTTGACTGATTGGTTGGTTGATTGATTGCAGTCCTGGGGGACTGAACCTGTAGCTTTGTGTAGACTTTGTAAGTGCTCCACCACTGAGCTGTACCCTCTACTCCTTTTTAAATTTTTTATCTTCTGACAGAATCTCACTAAGTTATGGAGGCTGCCTCTGGCCTGGAACTTGTGATCCTCTTGCCTCAGCCTCTTGAGTTGCTGGGATTACAGGGATGTGCCTCTGCACCCAGCCTAAATGGCATTAATCTAAGATGACTTACTACTGTCTCTGTAGTGTGCCTGGTAGACTTCATGGCTTGTAGTGTAATAGAGATATTAACAAGTGTAAACTAGATGTAAGAAAGCTAACAAAATTATGGCCTTTCCCCCCATGATTGATTCTTTTCAGGAAATAAATTGCAAAGTCTTCCAAAAACTATTTTGGGGGATGGGGAGTACTGGAGGGTTGAACCCAGGGCCTTACACATGCTTTGTAAGTGCTCTAACCATAAGCTGCACCCCCAGCCCATTTTTAACTTTTTATTTTGAGTCAAGGTCTTGCTACGTTATGCAGGCTACCTCTGGCCTAGAACCCACGATCCTCCTGAGTCTGTCTCCGGAGTCACTGGGATTACGGGCAGGATCACACACTCACCTTGAAAACTTTTTTTCTGTTCTTTTAGGTGGCCCCACCTTGCTGGTCTCTAATCTTGCAGATTGTACTAATGGGCTGAAGTGGCAGAATCTACTAAGCAAGGGACAATCCCTTCCTAAGACAGGATTTAGAGCAGCCCTGTCCAATCAAACTTTTTGCCCAGATGAGAATGTTCTGTATTGGCACTGCCGTCTGAAATGGTAGCCACTGACCACATGTCACCGTTGTGCACTTAAAATGTGGCTATGAAGAAGAAGGAATTGAATTTTAAATTCTATTTAGGTTTAAATCACTAAAATTTAAATAGCTACCTGTGGCTAGTGGTTACCATAGAAGCGCAAATGTGGAGCCACTGTGAGGGAACTGGACACAGGAAGGGGAAGGAGGAGGAGGCCATGCCAGCCAGGGGCTGCAGGCAGCCAAAGGACAGTTCTGCCCAGAGGGAAGTAGGACCCTGGGGAAATGCACAGCACAGCTCGGCCTCCCCCCAGTAGGGCTTTGCTTTGTCTTTCCTTTTGTGACAGACACTGAGCAGTCAGGCAGGCCAGACCAGGGTGAGACTGAGTAATCCAACAGGCCCCCTACAAATGGTTTGATTTCTTTTAAAATCAGAAGAAAAAAAATTTAGGCTGAAGAAATTGTCTTAATATAAACATTTTCATCTTTAGTACTGTGGCGAGGGTGAGCTCACGCATATTTACAACCCCTCTGATACCAACTCCACTTCACAGCCCACGAAGCATAGGCTCAGAGTGTTGAGAAACTTGCCCAAGCTCCCGCAGCAGGGATTCAAATTGGGGTTTATCTATGACTGGACACCCAATCCCAGACTCCTTCACGTATCTCTGACTATCCTTCCCCAGCCATTGCTGGGGCTGGTGTGTGTGTGTGTGTGTGTGTGTGTGTGTGTGTGTGTGTGTGTGTATGGATGGGGCACAGAAGACAGGTTCTGTGCTGACTCCCCATCTGTCCTGAGGACGGTTCCCTCTTCTCCATTCCTGCTCACTGGAAATACATCCCTCCAGAGCTGATCCTAAGAAAGTACCTGGAATCTCTGGGCCTCAATTTCCCTTTCATGAGCTGGTGCAGGAGTGTTTTCCTTTTCGTTTGCTTGAGTTTGTTTGTTGAGACAGGGTCTTGCTACATAGCTCAGGTTTGCCTCGAACTGGTGATCCTCCTGCCTCTGCCTCCCAATACTGGGATGACAGGTCTGTGCCACCAAACCAGCTCACAAGTTTCTCTTTAGTAACAGGGAAGGAGAGAGAAAAGGAGCAAAATGACCTAGCTTCTGATAAGCACCTTAGCCTTGGGCCCTTTGGTAAGCCCATCGCCACGGGCACCGCCACCGGCACCGCCATGGCTTTTGGCGTGGAAGACAGGAATTGGACTCGGCCCCTTTAAATCCCGTCCAGGAAAGCCTGCGCCATTCCCGGATCCGCGGCCTCCGGACCTTCTTCTTCGCGGTGACCGGTGACTCCACCCCGCGCCGGCCGGGTCCAGACTCAAGGCCTCGAGGGCTCCGCGGTGGGGAGAATGAGCCGCATCTACCATGACAGCGCCCTCCGGAACAAGGCGGTGCAGAGCGCGAGGCTGCCTGGGGCCTGGGACCCTGCTGCCTATCAGGGGTAGGCGGTAGGGAGCGGGGCGGTGCGGTTTCCCCGGGCTCGGGACCCCGCCCATCGGGGAGGCCATGAGGTGCCGTGCGGTGTGGTGCGGTGTCCACGGGCCCCGATCCGCCCAATAGGGGGAGGCCATGCGGTGCCCCGCGGTTCCCCAGGGCCAGGGACCCGCTGCCCATTCCGGGAAGCCATGCGGGGCGGTCGGTGCGGTGCAGTGTCCCAGGGCCCGGCCCCCGCCGCCTACTAAGGGGAGCCTGAGCGGTGCTGTGTGGTTCCCCAGGGTCCGGGACCCACCGCCCATGATGTGGAGGCTGTCTCCTGTGGGGTCCCCAGGGCCTGGGGCGTAGTCTTAGTCGGTCCTGGCTCCGAGTCTGGGAGGTGGGAGGAAAAACTGGGATTGCCAAAGCCACCTCTTGGCCTCAGTCCGCTCCTCCCCGCACCTCTGGCTGCCGCACCCTGCTGGAAGACACAGATGCACTTAGAACTCCTCATCCGCACCGCATGCCTGCCCAGGGAAGAACATCCCAACTCCCAAATAGGACTCTAGAGGAGGTACTTCTGTTCATGCTGACCTCTGCCCTTACTCCACCCCTCGTGACCATAAACTCCAGCCATTTGTCAGCTGGTGTGCCTCCGGGCCTTTGCACAGATGGTACCCTGCCCTGGTAACTGCAGTGGGTGCTGTGGGAACAATAGTGGAAGTTAGTCTCGTGGGGCTAGGCGAGGGCCAAGCCTGCAGAAGCTCCATGTGGAGAATCTGAGCCTTGCCCAGGGTTATGAGAAGGACTGTGGTGAGGCAAATGAGCCAGATCCAGAAAGACAGATACATAGGACCTCATATGGGGCATCTAAAAGTCTAATTCATAGAAGCAGAAAGTGGACAAATGATTTTCAGGGGTGGGGGCCTGGGTAATGGGGGGCTGGGGGAGTGATCAAAGAGTGCAGATTTTCAGTTTTAAGAAGAACGGGTTCTGGGGATCTAACGTGCAGCAAGAGTGGTGATGGATGCTTAAATAATTAGGACCGTGATAATCATTACATAGCGTACATGTGCCAAGTCACGCTGTACACCTTGAATGTATACTGTCCTTGTCAGCCAAGTATTTTTAAAAAGAATTTGGGAGGACATGGATGTGGGCCCGAAGGCCAGATGAGTTCCTTGCACCCCCACCCCTCTTCCATTCTCTTGTTTGTCTGTTTGTTTTGCTTGTCTGAGACTGGGTCTCACTGTGTTGCCCTCACCTTCCTGGAGCTCATTACGTAGCCTGGGCTGGGCTGGAACTGGCGCCTCTCCTCCTGCTTTAGCCTCCTAAGTACTGGGATGATCCATGTTTGCCACCACACCCCGCTCCCACTATCAGTCTGAGTTCACCTCTTTCCTATTTCTGTGAGTCCAAAGAGGAGGCCCCCAGGTTCTGCTTTTATGAAAACTAGAATCAAGAAGTAGAAGGTGGGTTCAGTTCCTCTTAGTGTGGGACCCTTGTGATCTTGGGCTAGTCCTCAAACTTCTCAGTCTCAATTTCTCTGCCTCTAAAGTGACAGTGGGGCTGGGGTTTAGCTTAGTTGGTAGAGTGCCACTCTGTGTCTTTGAGGCCCTAGGTTCGCTCTCCAGCACCGTGGGTACGGGAGAAGGATGTGGCAATCCACTCCCGAAACAATCCTGGAACAATCAGCCATTGAAAACCCTGTGAGGGTTGCTATGAATTGGACCCGATTTGATGGCACCTAACAACAACAAAGTGACGATAACAATTCCTTTGGGCTGATGACCACGTGGGTATGAATGAGAACAGAAATATGAAACTGTTTTAAAATAATTTTCGGAGATGGTTTTTAGTAACTTAGACATCTCCCAAAGTTGCTTAAATAAAAAAGTAAATCCTTTATATTTAGCAAGCACTCCATTGTTTATAAAACACCTTCACACACATGTGATCATGTTATCATCAGAGGAGCAGAGTGAATCTGCTGGTTTTCTCCTCATTTTGTGGCTAAGATTGAAGCTCTGGTTATAATAACTCCCCGTGGCCCTGAGGGAGGAGGTCATAGCCTGGTCTTGGGGCAGCCTGTCCTTTGGGCAGTACCCCTGCCTTTGGGACCCTTGGAGGGCTGAGGCTCTGAGGTGGGAAGCCCAGAAAGAGGCTGCTCAGGGCAGGTAGACAGGAGACTCGGCGGGGGGCTTGTTTTTGCTTCTGTCCCAGGGCAGGGTCTGGCTTGGGCTGTGGAGCTTGAGTTGTGGCATTTTCCTGAGGGCCGATGGAACCAACCATCTCTTCTTTCTCTCTTGTCCCCAGGGGCAGCGGTGTCCTGCTGGAGGGGGAACTGGTGGATGTATCTCGGCACAGCATCTTGGATGCCCATGGCAAGAAGGTGAGGATATGTCCTTGGTGGCCCTCTCAGAGCCATCCTCACCCACAGGGCATCCCCTTGTCCTGGGATCTGTCAGTGCCAAGACTTGGGATCTTGCCCCTTCCTGATGGCTCACAGAGCAGGTGCAAAGTGGATCAGATCGGCAGCTGAACAGGACCAGACAGGGCTGTGCTGGGAAGTGGGCAGCTGGGAGGGCCTGGTTCTTGCCTGAAGAGACTGGGTTGCAGCCCAGAAGATAGATCGGGCCCTAACCCCAGTCTGGTCTGAGCGTGCAGTCTAAGGCTGACATGGTCGGGGCCTTCGGCGCCTGTGTCCTTGTCCTTCTGACTTTGCGTCTCAGCCTCCTGGGCTCGTTCTCTTCATCACCGCCTGCTCAGCTCTTCAGGACACGCCTGGCATCTGGCATCCTGTGCTAGCCTGTGTGTCCTTTCTGAGCATAAGTTCTGCGTCCCCTCCATGTGCTGACCCCCTTATCCCTTTCCTTCCTTCTTCTTTCACTCCTTCCTTCTTTCCTTCCTTCTTGTGCTGGAGAGCTGAACCAAGGCCTTGCGCATAGCAGGCAAGCTCTTTACCACTGAGCTGCACGCCCCCAGCCCCTGTTTTATTTTTTATTTTGAGTCAGTGTCTCGATAAGTTATGCAGGCTGCCTCTGGCCTTGGATTTGGGATCCTCCTATCTCTGCCTCCTGAGTCACTGGGATTATAGGCATGTGCCACTGTGCCCAGTTTCGGTTCCCTTTCTTTTTCTTTTTTTTTTTTTTTTTTTTGAGGTACTGGGGGTTGAACCCAGGGCCTCGTACCTGCATGCTTTGCTAGTGCTGGACCACTGAGCTGCACCCTCAGCCCATTTTTTTACTTTTTGAGACAGGGTCTTGCTAAATTACACAGACTGCCTCTGGTCTCGAACTTGCGATCCTCTCACCTCCACCTCCCAAGCTGCTGGGATTACAGGTGTGCGCCACTGCTCCCGGCTTCAGTTCCCTTTCTGTGGCACCTTACCAGCATCTACTCTGGCGCCTGGTGCTTGGGTAATGTTTTCCTGTACATATTTTCTGTCTCTGGCTGCGTGGAAGCCTTGAGGTCAGGTCCTAGGGCCACCTTGTCATGGTCTTCTGCTGTGGCACATTCTGTGTGGCAGGTGTTCTAGTGACCACATGAATGAATGGACATTTGAGTGGCCACCTGCCCGGCCTGGCCATACGTAGAGCTGAGGCTGGGTTTTAGGGCAGAGAATGAGGCCGGCAAGGGCTGTAGCAAGAGCCCAGGGGGTGAGTTGGGCCTGGGGTGCAGAGGAAAGCAGCCCCTCACTCTGTCTCCCCAGGGGCGCTACTACGTGCTGTACGTTCGGCCTACCCGCATCCACCGCCGTAAATTTGACCCAAAAGGAAATGAAATCGAGCCCAACTTCAGTGCCATCCGGAAGGTGAACACAGGCTTCCTCATGTCATCCTACAGTAGGTATCCATGACACTGCCTCACTTGGGGCCCTCACAGAGGGGTCTGTTTGTCCTCCCCGACCCAGCTTCTCAGCATGTTGGCCTTGACACCAGTGTGTGACCTGAGGGCCCCCTGCTGAACTTCCTGCCCGCCCCACCATTTGCTCAGAGGATCCCCATTGCCCCACCTCAATCCCTGGAGCCAGGCAGGCCTTCCCAACTCTTGCCATTTCCTGCTGTCTGGCAGGATCATCCAGAACTTGGCTTAGGGCTCTAACTGCTAAGGCAGAGGCTAAGATAGAGCCCAGCAGTCTCTGGGCTGCTGACAGAATCCTCATTTGGGATTGGGCATAGTGACACACACCTGTAATCCCAGAGACTTGGGAGGCTGAGGCAGGAGGATTGCAAGTTGGAGGCCAGAGGCAGCCTGGGTAACTTAGCAAGACCTTGACTCAAAATAAAAGAAATGGGCTAGGGGTGCATCCCAGTGGTAGAGCACTTACAAAGTATTTGGGAGGCCCTGGGTTCAAGCCCCAAGTACCACACACACACAAAAAAAAGGAAAAAAAAAAAAAAAAAGAAAAGAAAAAAAAAAAAGAAAAGAAAAGAAAAATAAATAACAAACCTCATTTGTTTCTTGGGCCCTATCTCAACTCCTTTGTGCTGCTATAACAATAACTTAGATGAAATACTTTAATTAATTATTTATTTATTGAAGTGCTGGGGTTGAACCCAGGGACTATAGCATGCTAGGCAAGTGCTCCACCACGGAGCTGCACCCCCAGTTGTTTTTGGTTTTCTCTGGTCACTGAGTGTCCACCAGGTACCCAGGCCCATATGCTCAGGCTCCAGGGACGAGCCAGCCTCACTCCTGCACCGGATTTGTTCTTGGTCTGGTAAAGAAGGTGGACAGGCTCAGGATTGGAGCCAGGCAGGCATGGTCAGTGGGTGCCCTGGAGAGGGGAACAGCAACACTGAGTCCTGAAGGAGTAGCAGGAACCAGCTCGGTGCCAGGGCTTGGGAAGGTGTTTTAGAGAGAAGCTAGGGTACCACAGTCCTGGGGACCCGTGTGGGTGACAACAAGCTGTGCAGGGTTGGACTTGGATTCCTTCTTGAGTTGACAGGCTCTGTCAGGGCGAGGATGGGGGTCACAGGTTTGCTGTTGGCTCTAGCAGACTCCACCTTAGCCCTGGGGACTCTGAGAGAACCCTGCTTGGCCACGGGGCCTCAGTGGGAAGGCAGAATTGTATGTTGGGCATCCTCTGTTGTTCTGTAGCCCAGAGCTAACTTCTTAGCCTCTCCAAGCCTTGGTCATCTCCTCTGTAAAAAGAGAATTAGAAAAACATGGCTACCCTCACTGAGGCCTTACTCTGTGCCAGGCCTGTGCTTGACACGCACTGTTTCATTTATACTTCACATGGGTCCTACTAGGTTGGCACCAGTTTTCTCCCTGTTTTCCCGTCACTTGCCCAGGCGGCCAGAAAGCCTGGATGTGGCCCAGGCAGGCCAGGCCGCAGCTCCTGTGCCATGGTGCTCCTTGGTGAGCTCCAGCAGAGCAGGTGCTGCGAAGCCTGCCTCACCGGCTTGGGAGGGCGAGTGCCCTGGGCTCTCGAGGCTGCTCCAGGCGTCTGCCAGCGCTCGCTGTGCTGGGCGGATGACCGTCCTCTGCTGTGTGCCCACAGAGCTGGAAGCCAAGGGAGACTCTGACAGGCTCACGCCTGAGGCGCTGAAGGGCCTAGTGAACAAGCCCGAGCTGCTGGCCCTGACGGACAACCTCACCCCTGACCAGACAGTGGCGTTCTGGATGCCCGAGGCAGAGATGGAGGCAATGGAGCTGGAGCTGGGGGCTGGGGTGCGGCTGAAAACTCGGGGTGATGGCCCCTTCATAGGTGAGCAGTGTGGCCTGGTGTTCCTCGGGGGCTTCCCACCCCTCCTCCTTAGAGCGAAAGCAGCAGGCCAGCTCTGGCCTCCCAGACCTGACCAACCCCTTGAGATCCATTCCTACATCTCTGGACAAGTGCTCTGGGGCTCTTAGCCTCAAAACCCTGGATCCTACGCTGCCACCCAACCCTAGGTTCCTGTAACTGCCCCTTGCTATCTAGTGCTTTGGGGGTACTGCCCAGGGTCTCAGCAACCACATCGAGGTGTGGCGAAAATGTCAACTCAGACCTAGATGACCCCACCAGAATGGGCCAGCCGCCACCATTCTGCCAGGGAGAGAGGACATCCGACTTCTTCACTTCTTTCAGATTCATTAGCCAAGCTGGAGGCTGGAACTGTGACCAAGTGTAATTTTGCTGGTGATGGAAAGACAGGGGCATCCTGGACAGACAACATCATGGCCCAGAAATCCTCGGAGGGGATCCCAGTGGAGATCCGAGAGCAAGGCGATGGTGCGGAGGACGAGGAGTGGGTAGGTCAGGGAGGCGGCTGTAATCTTGACAGGGGTCTTCCACATGCTGGTCATGGCTGGGGTAGAACAGGGAGACAGCAGGGTGAATCAAACTCCCCAGCTTTGGTGGAACCCCGCTGAGTGTGTCAGCATCAGGCAAAGTCCTTCAAAGGATTTGGGAAGGGTGACAACCGGGGACTTTCTTATCCGTGGGCCTGCAATGTTCCTTCCTGCATGAAGCTCCAAAGATTTACAAAAGCAAAGGATGGGCTGGGCATGGTGGGACACGCCTGTGATGCCAGCATGCAAGAGGCAGAGGCAGGAGGATCACTGCAAGGTCAAGGCCAGCCTGGACCACCTAACAAGTTCCAGGCCAGCTGGGGATACATGGCAAAATTTAACAAGCAAAGGACTGATGAGAGGGTAGGGGTGCAAAAGAAATCAGTGGCAATCATTAAGTCTTAAAATGTTTTTCCTTGGAGTGAAAACATTAGCTATGTGGAGGCTGTTGAGATGCGTGGGCTTTTTCCTCCTTGGTCTGGAATCCCTGTCCAAAGCGCCTGGAGGGTGGCTGACTTGATCCCTACTGGTGTTTCTTGTGCTGAGAGTCAGTTCCCAAATCCATCTCCAGCCTATTCACAGTCATATTTCTCTAGGATTTTTCACCTGAAGAGTTAATGGCAAAAGCCCCCAAATGAAACATTTAGAGCAAAGAAGTCACAAAAGAGAGGGGTTTTCATGTTGGTGATGAAGATGACAACTTTGACTAAAGAAAGACAGGGAGGAAAATGTGGACATTCTAGACTCCTTTCTGTCGTTTTTGTTCGTTTTGTTTATTTATTTATTTATTTTTCCTTTCTTTTTTTTCTTTCCATACTGGGCAGTGGAACTCAGGGCCCCACGCATTCTTTGCAAGCACTCCACCACTGACCTGCACCCTCAGTCCATTGTTTACCTTTTATATTGAGGCAGGGTCTCACTAAATTACATAGGCTGCCTCTGGCCTCCAACTCGCAATCCTCCTGCCTCAGCCTCCTGAGTCATTGGGATTACAGATGTGCACCACTGTGCCCATCTCTGTTTATTGTTTTAGTTTTTGAGACAGGGTCTCACTGTGTAACCCAGGCTGGCCTTGAACTCATGATCCTCCTGCCTCAGCCTTCCAAGTGTTGGGATTACAGGTGTGCACCATCGTGTTTGGCACCCTCTGTCCTTTTTTTTTTTTTTTGCAGTCCTTGGGATTTGGACCCAGGTCCTCACACATATCTTACAAGCACTCTACCACTGAGCTGCACCCAGAGGCCATGTTTTATTTTTTATTTTAAGACAGGTTTCACTAAATTACACAGGCTGCCTCTGGCCTTGAACTCATGGTCCTCCTGCCTCTGCCTCCTGAGTCGCTGGGATTACAGGCATCCACCACTGTACCGGGCCCCTTCTGTCTTAATAAAGCTGGCTGACAAATAACGTAGATGCTAGGCTGGCTCTGGGGCCAGATCTAATGATGTGATGCCATGGCACGTGGCCAAGGGTCCCACGTGATCAAACCCTTGTTTATCTGAAGATTTACAGAAGATGTTTATGAAATGCACTCTGTTCACATCTCTTTACCTTGCCCCCTTGGATTTCTCCAGGATGACTGAGATTAGTGGGGCATGGCTGTCTCCTGGGACCCCCTGCATCTCCTGTAGCACCTTGAGAATTGCCGCCATCGACATCCATCCTGGAGCTGAAGACAGCAATCTGCCAAGCCTTCTCTGGTTCTTCCTACAGCTGCCTCTGAACACCATTGAAATGAGCTCTGCCAGAACCAATTCCACAACCGTGACATTGTCAGAGGGACCCTAGGCTGTGGCTCATGGTTGGGCAAGATTCCTTCTTGGAGTGGCTCTAGCCTTCCTGGACATTTTTTTTTTTTTTTTTTTTTTTTTGCGGTACTAGGGGTTGAACCCAGGGCCTGGACCACTGAGCTGCACCCCCAGCCCATTTTGTAGATTTTATTATTTTCTGAGACAGGGTCTCGCTAAATTACACTGACTGTCTCTGGTCTTGAACTTGCGATCCTCCTGCCTCCGCCTCCCCAGCCGCTGGGATTACAGGTGTGCGCCACCACGCCCGGCTCTTCCTGGACATTTTTGTGATTTCTCTTGCACTGGGCGGCAGCCTTGTGGTGGGCAAGTCCCTCAGGGCAGTTGGAGAGAAACTGGACCTGGTCCTGGTGCAGAAGTGGGGAATAGCCCTGTCTGAAGGCAGGGGGACCCCAGGAGAAATCTGAGGGCTCCTCCTTCCATTCTCATTCTTTCCTGGTTTCCTTCCATCTTGGCCCCTCTCTAGCACTCTGGGCTGTGGCCTCTGGTCTCCTGCTTCTGTCCTCCCTGTCCCTTGTCCCGTGTTCCTGTCCCCCCACATCTAAGGGGCCAGTTCTGTGCGTGTGCACGTGGTCCCAGACAAGCCAGGGCCTTGCACTTGCTTGCCTAGCCTGCACTCTACCATGGAGCTCCATCTCTAACATCGCCATTTTATTTTTCTTTGGTCTTTTCTTTTTGGTGGCAGGGATGGAACCCAGGGCCTCATGCATGCTGGGCAAGCGCTCCAACACTGAGCCACATCCCAGCTGCAGGTGCCAGCTTGGGACTCCTCCCTGACTCCATGTCCTCTTCAAGTTGCCTGTCTTCTGACCACCCTGGCTGCTGTCTTGGTGGCTGTTGTTCTCAGAGAGGCCAACAACCTTCACAGGTGTGGCTGGCCACTCCACAGCCCACCCTCAGACTCACTCTGCCAGGTCACTTTTTTTTTTTTTTTGGTACTTGGGGTTGAACACAAGGCCTTGTGATTTCATGCTGTGCAAGTGCTGGACCACTGAGCTGCACACTCAGTCCATTTTTTTTTTTTTTTTTTTTTTTTTTTTTTTTTTTACTTTTTGAGACAGGGTCTAAATTATGCAGATTACCTCTGGTCTCGAACTTGCGATCCTCCTGCCTCTGCCTTCCGAGCCACTGGGATTACAGGCTTGTGCCACCATGCCTGGCCAGGCCACCTTTTTAAAAAACTTCTTATGGTACTGGGGATCAAACCCAGGGTCTTGTGCATGCTAGGCAAGTGCTTTACCACTGGGCCTTCGCCCTCAGCCTTGGCCACATTTTTGATACCACCTTTTGTGGTGGTGTTTTGTACTTTGGGAGCTTTCTTTCTTTTTTTTTCCCCCTGGTGCTGAGGACAGAACCCAGGACTTTGTACTTGCAAGGCTAGTGCCATCCCACTTATCTAAATCCCCAACCCCTGGAGCTTTCTATGAATGGGTGAATCTTTTTTTTTTAGGTACTGGGGGTTGAACCTAGGGCCTTGTGCTTGCATGCTGTGCAAGTGCTGGACCACTGAGCTGTACCCCCAGCCCATTTTTTCACTTTTTGAGACAGGGTCTCACTAAATTTTGCAGACTGCCTCTGGTCCTGAACTTGCAATCCTCCTGCCTCCGTCTCCCGAGCCGCTGGGATAGGTGTGTACCACCGTGCCAGGCGAATGGGTGAATCTTCAGGAAAGAAATCCTCCGTTTTGACAGGTGATATGGGTCCACCAGTGGAGCCACAATCCTAGGATAAGGAAGCTTTCCATTTCTGGTCACAAGCATTGTGTTGTTGGCCCATGCCCAGCTCTGTGAGGAGATCTGGAGTGGAAGGGGGCATGTCCTAAGTTGAGATCTACATGTCCATGTCATGGGGGTCCTGCTTGACCCCATGGAGAGAGGGGTGGTGGTGATTATTGAGTCTCCCTAATGTGTCAAGCACAGTGCCACATGTTGTCCATGATCATGACAGCAACTGACAGTACTGAGTTCTTTCTGGTACTAGTCCTTTTGCTAAGTACTTGCAATATCTTACTTGTCCTACTAACCCATGTGGTAAGAAGGTTATTACCCCCTGTTTTTCACAGGAGACTGAAGTTCTGAGGCTCCATGGATAGTAGACTCTATCAGAGAGAGAATTCAAGCCCAAGCAGTCAGTCTTCAAAGCCAAGAGTACTGGGGGTTGAACCCAGGGCCTCATGCATGCTAGACAAGCACTCTACCACTGAGCTGCAACCCAACACCGCTTTTATATTTTATTTTGAAACAGGGTCTCCCTAAGTTGCACAAGCTTCCTCTGGCCTCAAATTTAGGACTCCTGGGTCACTGGGGTTACAGTCATGTGCCAGGGCGCCTGGCTTCACAGCCCACATTCTTAGTTACTGGACTATTTGGCTCTCATGTGGCTGTTACAAAGGGGCAAGAGGGGCTCAGAGAGGTTGAACAACTTAAGGGCCAGACCAGGATTCACATCCAGAGCTGTGAAAAGCAGAGCTTATCCCCTTCCTTTGTTCTCCTCGCATCCTTGGCCTACAGAAGGTCTTGGACACAGGGATCAGAGGGTACAGCCACCTCACTGGTGTCCTGTGGCTGGATGGGATAGGCAGGTCACACTGGGAGTCCAGTCTTGGGGATGGTCAGGAAGGTTGAGCAGGAGGGGAGCTGGGGACAGTGACTGGGGGTACAGGCAGCCAGTGGGAGCATTCTGCTGCCTAAAGCACTGTGTCCAAAGGGGGTGGCCAACTCACGGGCAAGCCACCATTTCAATCAAGGAGGTCCCATGTCTCATTGGCAGAAGTACTCGCTCAGGGTCTTGGAGGGACTTCAGGAAAGCAAAGTCAGCTGGGGAAGAGAGGTCAGTGTGGGTGTGGGGGGTGATACCTGAGATGAGGCTGGAGATTGGGCATGGCATCTGCATGCTCATGAGGGCTTTGGAGACTTTCCCCAGCTACCCACGGAGAGGGTATTTCTCGCAAAGCTCACTGGGCAGCGAAGAAACAGGCGCAGTGAGCTCACAGAGGAGGCGGCTGCAGCTGTCCAGGGGGAGGCTGCCTGGGTTGGTCTCCACAGGGCCAGGGAAGATGGAGAGAGGAAAAAGGTCCAAGGGGGCACTCAGGGGACAGAGTCAACAGGACCTGGGGAGAGGGGAAAGTTCAAGAATGATGTCAGACTTTGGGTGGAAGGAGGTGCCCTGGTGCGGAGGGTTCTGATGACAGTAAATGGGGAGAGAAAAGCAAGTGGGCTGCGGATGATAACTGTTCCAGGCTCAGCAGGTACAGAAACTGAGGCCAAATCATCTTTCCCCAGGGCAGGAAATGGGGGAAACTGCTATGGCTCAGAGGCTGCACAGGAACCCGGAGCTCATCCGGGCCCCCTGGATGGAGTAAAAAGACCCAGCGTTTCACTGAGTCATACTCATCATTTTTAGTCTTTTGGATTTTTAAAATGCCTACACATAAAATCTGACATTCCTTTTCCATTAGTATCACATAATCACTTTCCATATCGCTACGAAGTCTTTATGACCTTGGTTTTTAAGATTGATTTCTCTTGAGTAGTTCTACCATGGTCCAATTTTGGGGGTATTTAAGTTGATTAATATTTAGCCTATGTAATTGTTTCAAGAACTGTTGGAAATGCTGTGGGGTTCCCTCGACTCTCCTCTTCCTCACCACACATTGTATCTTTTCCTTATTTGAAAACAGATTCTCAGGAGTCAGGTTACTGGGAATCTGGGAACCTTTTGTAAAATTCTTGAAATATTGCCAGAATTGCTCCCCCAAAGGGTTTTTCTATTCTGTGATTTCACCAGAATCATTTTCATGCTACTTTTGCCAGAATTAGGGCTGAAAACCTTTCCTGAATGATATTTGATAAGTCGAAAATAATACTCCAATATATCTTAATTTAACTTTTTTTTTTTTTTTTTTTTTTTTTGCAGTACTGGGGGTTGAACCCAGGGCCTCGCGTCTGCATGCTCTGCAAGTGCTGGACCACTGAGCTGCACCTCAGCCCATTTTTTTTTTTTTACTTTTTGAGACAGGGTCTCGCTAAATTACACAGACTGCCTCTGGTCTCGAACTTGCGATCCTCCCGCCTCCGCCTCCCAAGCCGCTGGGATTACAGGCATGCGCCACCACGCCCGGCTAACTTTTTTTTTTCATTTTCTGGTTCTCTTTCCTCTATTGTTACTCAATTCCTTCAGTTCTTTTGCCTATTTATCTTTTGGGGGCCTTTGGTTTATCAGTTATTTATATTTTAAATGTGACCATTTGCCATATTTTGACAACTATTTTTTCCACTTTTATTTTTACAAACAAAATTAAAATCTTTATATAGATATAACTTGGTTTTCTGTGATTTATCTGTTTGTTTGTTTGTTTGGTGTTTTGAGGCGGCTTCACCATATAGCCTAGGCTGGCCTCAGCCTCCTGAATGCTAAGGTAAGGCAAGTGACGCAGTGCCTGGCTTTTCGTGATTTTGTTGTTGTTGTTGTTGTTGCTTCCAAGGTAATCCATACTCTTTTTTCAGATATTAGATACTCAATTTTATTTTCTTCCATTTTGGTTATTATTTGGTTTTCTATTCAACTCTTTCTTGGGAGAAGGACCCGGCAACCCACTCCCAAAAATCAATCTGCCATTGAAAACCCTATGAACAGCAGCGAAGCACTAATAGTGTTTTGCCTGTTGTAGGTGGGGTCGCTATGAGTCGATACTGACTTGACAGCAACTAACAACAACAACAACATTCAACTCTTTAATTCACTCTGACTTATGGGAAGTTATAAAGTGAGATAATTATGTTACTTATTTTCAAATTGTTCATCCATTATCATATTTACTGAACTACTCCCCCTGTCCAACTATGATGTCTCAGATAGCACATATTAAAATTATTTTGTGCCTAAATTAATTACCTATTATATTTCAATAAGATTTAAAAATGTTTGCAATACTGGGAGTTGAATCTAGGACCACACCCAGTAGAGTAAGTGCTCTACCCCTGAACTGCACCTCCAGTACCCTCCCCCACTTTTTAACTTGGAAACAGGGTCTCACTAAATTTCACAGGCTGCCTCTGGCCTCAAACTCTCAATCCTCCTGCCTCACCCTCCCAACAAGTCTGGCTAATAAGTCTCCCTTTAATTACTACTCAAATCATTATAGAAGATTTTATTAGTTGGTAGAGCCCTACTTCCTCCATGTTATTCTGTTTTAGAATTTTCTTTGTTATTCTTCCCCAACATTTGAAACGTTTTTGTCAAGTTTCAGTGCAATTGCCTTTTTGATTTTTTCTTTTCTTTTCCCTTCCTTCCTTCCATCCCTCTTCCTTCTTTCCTTTTTTTGAGACAGAGTCTCAATGTGTAGCATAGGCTGCCCTAGAACTCGCTATGTAGACCAGGCTGGCCTCAGACTCACGTCCTTCCTCCTGCCTCAGCCTCCCAAGTGCTGGGATTATAGGCATGCGCTACTATGCCAGGCTTCAATTTTTCATTTATTAAAAAACCCTGACTAAGCCAGGCATGGTGGCTCATGCCTATAATCCAGCGACTCAGGAAGCAAAGGCAGGAGGATTGTAAATTCAAGACCAGAGGCAGCTTGTGTAATTTAGTGAGACTCTGAGTTAAGATAAAAGATTTTTTTAAAAGTGGGCTAGGGGTGCAGCTCAGTAGTAGAGTGCAAAGTACACAGTGTCCTGGGTTCAGCCCCCAGTACTGCAAAACAAACAAACAAACAAACTTACTACAAAGCTGGGTGTGTGGCACATGCTTGTAATCCCAGCCCTCAGAAGGCTGAGGTAGGAGCAGTGCTGCAAGTTTGAGGCCACCCTGGACTACACAGCAAATTCCACGGCAGCTGGGGCTTTACAGGTGCCCTCCAGTTGGGTCTGACTTTTAGAGACTCTATGCACAACAGAACGAAACACTCCTCGACACTGTGCCATGTCCCACACTTTGTCAGTGCTTCTCTGTTACTCATAGGGTTTTCAATGGCTGATTATTTTTCAGGATTACTTTGGGAGTGGATTGTCATGTCCTTCTCCCATTTTTGCAATGCTGAGGATAGAACCCAGGCTCTCAGTTGGTAGAGCGCAGAGAAGCACTCTACCAACTGAGGTAAACCGCAGCCCCACCATCCAAAGATGTCTTAAAGTCACTTAGTGCAACTCAATTATGTGTCATGCATTGTTCCAATTGCTTAAAAATATTAACTCCTTTTGTGTTTCTAAGAAGTGTCTGGAGTAAATAGAATCACTTCCCAGTTTTCCTGTTAAGGGAACGGATATTATGCCTGTTTTAAATAAAAAGACACTTGCAAAGATGCCCAGGCCATCAACAAAGCCAGTATTTGAATTAGGGCAGTGTGATTCCAGGCACTGTGCTGAACAAATGCAGGGACACTACCATGCCATCAGGTACAATTACCATTCATATTATAGTGTGTTTACTTTCAACCTTGTACAAAGTGAATTGTCTCTGTATATAGTTTGTGTAATCTTTTCAGTTAATAAGATAGGTCATGAACATTTTCCTCTATCAGAAATCTTTCACAGAATTTTAAACAATTATTTAATACTTCTCATATACATATAGAACAATGCATTTAACAAACTTCTCATTTTGGAATAATTAGTTTGCTTCTCATTTTTCCCTGTAATGACACCGCTGGGATGTACGTCCTTTAAATCTTTTCACACATCACATCATTTTATTATAAATTCTAGAGTTGGAAAGCCTAAATCTAATGTTATATATGTAATATAGTTTAAAGGCTTTTCATACATATTACCAAACAGTCCCTCAGATTGGTTTGCAGTTTTATCTACAGTTCCATTCGCACTGTACGGGCGTGCTCCACCTCACCCACACTAGGTCATCAGAGAAAACACCTGTGCCTTTTTAATTTTATTTATTTATTTACTTTTTTTGCGGTACTGGGGGTTGAATCCAGGGCCTCACACTTGCATGCTTTGCAAGTGCTAGACCACTGAGCTGCATGCCCAGCCCCCCCCCCCCTTTTTTTTTAATTTTTTCAGACAGAGTCTCGCTAAATTACGCAGACTGCCTCTGGTCTCGAACTTGCGATCCTCCTGTCTCCGCCTCCTGAGCCACCGCGCCCGGCTCAAAACTCGTGCCTTTTAAATGGAATTGCATTAAATACCCCTAAGTTTCCCCATCCACCATCTGTCATGGAGAAACAGACCGCTGGCACGAGGAGACATTTATGTAATTCACTGTAGCACTGTCTGCAATACAAAAAACAAAACTGAACGAAATGTTCCCTCGCTGAGAAACGGCTAAATGAACCGGCTTGTCCACACCGCGGAGCGACCTGCGGGCAGTGACAGAACCGCAGGGCTGGACGTCTTCGGAAAGCCGGATCCCCTGCCTCTTCCCATTGGCAGCGCTGCTGCGGGTAGGAGTTGCTGCCTCTCCAGCCGCTTCTCCCTCTTACTAGGCTCTGCCCGGGCCGGGGATCCTGTGGCCTGGGATCGGACACTGTGAGCCATACGGATCTGGATTCACTTCCGAGCCAGGTGCCTCTCCAGGGCGCCAGCCAGGAGGGGGCCTTCGGTGCTAGGGCTTCTGGGCGCCGGCGCTGTTTCCGGGGGAAGCACTTAGCACGGCGCCCACCGGAAGTGTCCGTGTTGTGGCGGAAGAAGGTGCTTTTTGGAAGCAGCCGGGGCCGGGAGACGCGCGTGGCCAGGATGATTCAGGCGATTCTGGTTTTCAACAACCACGGCAAGCCGCGGCTAGTCCGCTTCTACCAGCGTTTCGTGAGTGCGGCCAGGCTTCGCCACGCCCTTCCAGGGTGTCCACTTCCTCTCCCTTCCCCCGGGGGCCTCTCGTTATCCGCGGACGCCGCTTGCTGACCACCTCGGGCTCGGTAGTCGCGCGTCACCCTCACGCTGCTTAACCTGGTTCCCTGGACCCGGCGGCGCCGGGCGTCCTGTGTCCCCGCCTGCCTTCCCCGCTCTTTTGCACCCTGGCTTTTCAGTGCCACTTGGTGACACTTTCCCTTGGGTGTCAGGTTACCAGACTGTGGGGAGCGATCGGACTCACTGTCTTTAATCTTTTTGGTTGACAGCAGTCTCGCGAGGAGAGGGAGATTCAGTTTGTAAAGTTTTATTATTTTTTAAAAAATGTTTATTTTTCGCCAGGGGTTCTGGAAAAGTTCTTTCTTGGAATTCTTTTGCTTTTCTGTTGCCTGACACCTCCTAGGGACTAGGTAGTTTTACTCTGTAGGGTTGAAGACAGTCCCTTTAAAAATGGAAAAATGATGGAAAATTATAAATGTTGCCACTTGAGGGCTCAGTAATGTTCGTGTGAGTTTGAATTTTCCAAAAACATTCCTCTGGAAAAACACAAGCATATTATTTGCCTCCTGCCCACCCCACAAACATTTTATTTCTTCGTGATTAGGTATCAAAATATTATATAACCGGGGGACTGGTGAAACCCCAAAGCGGATAGAGTCAGAAACTGACATTCAGGCCTCCAGCCATCTGTTCTACATCTGTGTTTATTGACGAGTTAAGAAACCTCTTTCAGGCTTTTATTTCCTTTTGTCAAATAGAAATGAAAAAAGTTTGCCTTTTTCATAGATTTTTTTTTTCCTTTGTGGTACTGGGGGATTGAACCCAGGGCCTCTCGCTTGCTTAGCTAGTGCTCTACCCCTGAGCTGCACCCCTAGCCTATTTTTTACCTTTTATTTTGAGTCAGGGGCTAAGTTACACAGGCTACCTCTAGCCTTGAACTTGGAATCCTCCTGCCTCAGCCTCCCTTGTCGCTGGGATGATACATGTGTACCACCGCACTCAGCTGTTTTTGACAGAATTTTTAAAGCTAAGTTACATTTTATCAACTAGATTACATCTAGGTGAAAAAGATATGAGCATTCAATATAACTGTTTAGTGTGTATTCCCATTTACATGTGCCGTGTTGTAGCAGAAGGAGATTTTTTTTCTAACAGTTACTGAATGTAGGTCATATACCATATAATTCACTTATTTAAAGTGTACAATTCAATGGCATCTGTCACAGTCAACTTCAGAGCATTTTCATCACCCCAAAAAGAAACTCCTATCCTTCAGCCCTCTGTTTCTCTCTGCATACCCCCAGCCCTAGGCAACCACTTACCTACATTTTGTCTCAAAATTTGCCCATTGTGAACATTGCATATAAATAGAACTATGCAATTTGTGGTCTTTTGTGTCTGTGTTTTACTTAGTAAAATGTTTTGAAGGTTCATCTGTGGTGTAGCATACATGTACTAGTTTTCATTCTTTTCTTTCTTTCTTTTTTTTTTTTTTTTTTGAGACAAGGGATCTCTGTGTGGCCAGGCTGGCCGTAGAGATTCAAGATCCTTCTGCTTTAGCCTCCCAAGTGCAGGGATTACAGGTATGCACCACCATGCCCAACTCTTCATTCCTTTTTATTGCCAAATTATATTCCATTGTATGGATAATACCACGTTGTGATTTCCCATCAGTTGATGTTGCTACTTTTGGCTCTTGTGAATATTGCTGCTATGAACGTTTATGTGCAAGTTTTGACGTAGACATGTTTTCATTTCTTTTGATTGTATACCTAGGAGTAGAATTGCTAGGTCATATGGTAATTCTGTGGTATTTTGGAAACTTTTCCAAGTGGCTGTACCAACTTGCATTTCCCTCAACAATGTATTAGAGTTCTGGTTTCTCTATATCCCCACAAACATGTCATTTCTTCCCCTCCCTGCTTTTTTTTTCAGTAGTGGGAATTGAGCCCAGGCCTTCCCACGTTTGAGGCAACCACTCTGCCACTGAATTGTACCCATAGCCCTATTGTTTGTCTTTGTAATTAAGGACATTTTAGTGGACTAAAATATCTCCTTTTAAAAGGTGTGTAGAAAATAGTTTTGATTTTTATTTCCATAATGACTGAGGCATCATGTACTTATGGGCCATTTATGTACCTTTGGAGATCACAGGATTCTTCAAGAGCCTCGTGAGTAAAAGTCACTTGAAAATTTCAGAAAACTAAAAGATATGAGAAGTTGGTAAAATAACTGAGGGGTTGAACCCATAGCTTCTGCATGGTAGGCAAGTGCTCTACCATTGGGCTGCACTCCCAGCCCCTTTTTTTATTTTTCATTTTGAGGCAGGGTCTTGCTAAATTGCACAGGCTACCTCTGGCCTCCCACCTTAGCCTCCTCAGTCACTGGGATTACAGGCGTGAACTGCGGAGCCCTTGCTTTTTGTTTAATTAGAAATTAGTTGGCCTGCTGGGCATGGTGGCTCACGCCTGTAATCCCAGCTGCTCGGGAAGTGGAGGCAGGAGGATTGCAAGTTTGAGATCAGAGGCAGTCTGCATAACTTAGTGAGATCCTGTCTCAAAAAGTAAAAAAAGTGGGCTGGGGGTGCAGCTCAGTGGTCCAGCACTTGCAGAACATGCAAGCGTGAGGCCCTGGGTGTAACCCCCAGTACCACAAAAAAAAAAAAAGAGAGAGAAAGAAAGAAAGAAAGAAATTAGTTGGCCTTACCATTTCATACCACTTCCCCATTGCCACCACTTCCCCCTAGAGTAAAAAAAAAATGGACTGGGGGCACACCTCAGTGGTCCAGCACTGCAAAGCATGCAGGCGCGAGGCCCTGGGTTCAACCCCCAGTACCACAAAAAAACAAAAAAAGGCCTTAGTTTAAAAGGTGTTTTGTCAATTTAAAAAAGTGCTGATGCTTAGCGTGTTTTGTATTTCTCAGCATCCAGTTAATCTTTCCCAACATCCTGGCATCTGTGAGCTTTGTGTGTTCTTCAGATGGAAACCAGGAAAATAGTGATTGATTTGCTCAAATTTGTAGTAACCAGTGGTTAGGAAGTTTATATTCATCCATCCAGTAAATATTGAAAGCCATTCCATACTCACTGAGTCAAAGTAATTTCCCCACAGTAACATTTTCCATGTTTTTCCCCTTCTTTTTCTATTTAATAGCTTTTACATAGCTGGCCATTTCAAACCTACACTCAGTGCTGATAAAAGAAAAGGATTAAAGTTATTTGAATGTATTTTCTGACTCTAATGGCAAGTTCAGGCT
Organism: Pedetes capensis; assembly: GCA_007922755.1. Lineage (NCBI taxonomy): Eukaryota > Metazoa > Chordata > Mammalia > Rodentia > Pedetidae > Pedetes > Pedetes capensis. Next base: position 99,225 of record VMDO01005130.1, read on the forward strand.
GAGATTCCTTATGCTTTGCTTCTGAAAGTTTGGTCCCCAGACCAGCAGCCTTGGGAGCATGTTAGAGCTGCAGTCATAAGACCTAACCCAGACATATGAATTTAGAAACTGCATTTAAACAACATTCCCAGCTGATTCATTGCACATTAGGGTTTGAGAAGACTAATACAGAAAGTAATTAAAAAGTCTGACTGATTTCTCCTTCCTGTTATCCTTATTTTAAACCATACTTTCTATCAAACTCATATAAGTGGAAATCAAATGTGAGTTGTCAAGTGAATCCTTCACAGAGGAATTTTCTCAAGTGTGTAGTAACCATGTAGTAATTGAAAATGTTTTGTCACTCTGGTCAGTTATTGTTCAAAATTCCAATCTATAAATAGGTTGTTTTCTGTTTTGCTCAATAACACTTTGTAACAGCATCTTATATGTTGTACCTGCATTACAGTACAAATACAGCAGAGGCATTATAAAAGATGGCAAATTTATTTGTTTGAAACATGTACATGTTTACGTCCTGACCTTCATAAATTGTTAGAATTGTGGATATTTGTTACTTTCTAGGAATAGGTATTTTCCAGAGGAAGACAAAATACTTAAGGGTCAGCTCTTCTAGTTATTCTTTCACTTTGTATGACAGTTTATTCATTTTTCTCTTTAAATGTGTTTACCTGTAGGACAGCAATGGTTAGTGACCAAGGTATCAATATGCCCTATCTTGATTTCTCTAGCAGAGCATTGTCTGTTTTCAGTGAGACACTATTATTTTCTCTGCTCATCATTTTCATCTTTTCTAGAACCTGCTATTAAGTGTTTCAGTTGTTTCCAGCTTGGAAGCACATCTCTCCCTGTCTATCCCATTGGTGGGAGGTGGCTTCTCACACTTGGCCATTGGGTCACTTTTTTTGTTGTTATTGTTCTATAGCCAGAAGAAATTCAACAACAGATTGTTCGAGAGACTTTTCATCTAGTCCTCAAGCGAGATGACAACATCTGTAACTTCTTGGAGGGTGGAAGGTAAACTGTCAGCTTCAGTTTTGTCCCATCTCCCTATTTTTGGGTGGCTTTCATCATTTTTGCTACTTCTGGCACACTCAAGTGTCAGATGGGTGCCTGATGCCATTTAACCTGGTCTTAGCCTGATCTGCTCAGGGAGAGACCCAGTTCTCTCTGGGAAGCAGTTGCATTATGGTCCCTGGGGGGAGAGCCTGGAGAAAAGGTGAGTAAAGTGGCTGTAGGTTCCTCTGCCAGCCTTGGTTGCCATGCATGTGGTAGAAATGGCCTGCTTCTGGCCTCTAACCTTCCCCTTTTCTGCTGGGCCCTTCCTCATGCATTGGTACATGGTTTCTCATTGTGTTTAATTAAGATACAGGCAATTAAGTGTTTCTCATCTTCTGCAGTTTGATTGGTGGCTCTGACTACAAACTGATTTACCGGCACTATGCTACCCTCTACTTTGTATTTTGTGTGGATTCATCAGAGAGTGAACTTGGGATCTTGGACCTTATCCAGGTATGTGTACTCAGCTAATTATGGCAGCAAGTTTAAAGAGCTTGCACAGGGTTTTTGAATAACCAACCTGTGGATCTTTCTGTTAGTCTTCTGATTGATACTGGCAAAACTTGCGAGATGTCCACCAGGTGGTGCTCTGAGAAAGCTCCCAAGCAACCCTCAAAGACTCAAGAGTGGTTGGTGTTAATGGTTTCTACCCAGCCCTTGCAGGCAGGGGTTTAAGCTCAGTTGGTAGAGCGCTACTCTGCACTTTCTGAGGACTGAGGTTCAATCCCCAGCACCACAAAAATGGGAGAAGGATGTGGCAGTCCACTCCTGAAACAATCAGCCATTGAAAACCCTATGAGAGTCGCTGTGAATCAGATATGGCTTGACAGCACCTAACCACCCAGGCCCTGCACTGCCCTTGATTATCATGTTTTCAATTTTCTTTCACTTATCAAACCAAATGACACTTAAACATTTACACTTTCTATTTTTACTTCTAGCCTAAAGCAAAGAACCCTCACATGTCTGTCATCTTCTTGTGCTGTGGGGGCTTGCGTATTGTTGTGATGCTGAAAGCTATGCCACTAGTATTTCAGACACGAGCAGGACCACCCATGGTGGACAGGTTTTAGCTGAGCTAAGACAGGGAGAAGGACCTGGCAGCCCACTCCTGAAACAATTAACCATTGAAAACCCTGTGAATAGCAGAGAAGCACTGTCAACTATAATGCCAGAAAATGAATACCCAGGCTGGAAGACATCCAAAAAATGACTGGGGAAGAGTTGCCTCCACAAAGTAGTTGTTGTTGTTGTTAGGTGCCGTCGAGTCGGTATCCGACTCATAGCGACCCTGAGTACAACAAGCGAAACACTATTGTCAGTGCTTCTTTGCTGTTCATAGGGTTTTCAATGGCAGATTGATTTTTTGGGGAGAGGGTTGCCAGGTCCTGCTCCCAAGCCTACAGCTTCTGGTGTTCCCTGGCGGTCTCCCATCCAGGTACTAACCAGGCCCGACCCTGCTTAGCTTCCGAGATCTGACGGGATCAGATGCCACAAGGCTACAGCTTCAGGCCCACAAAGTAGAGTCATCCTTAATGACAGGAATGTGTGGTTGCAACAGTGGGCTCAAACATAAAATGATTGTGTGCATGGCACAGTGTTGGGTAGTGTTTTGTTCTTTTATCCATAGGGTTGCTATGAGTCAGATCCAACTTGATGGCATTTAGGAACAACAAGAAAAGCAAAGAAACTTGATATTTTAGTTAGTCTGTGCAATATTGACATAGGTAATCTTGATTTTTATTAGGCTTTCTAAAAATTTGGAGTTGCTTACAGATTGTTTTCATTACCTTCACAGAAACTGAGATGTGGGGCTAGAGTATAACTCAGTGGTAGAGCACTGCTTAGCATGTGCAAGGCCCCATGTTCAATCCCTAGCACTTAAAAAAAGAGACACACAGAGAAAAGGAATTTCATAATTTTAGTGTGCATTGGATTTGGTAAGATCAGATAAGTAAAATGCAAAAATCATAGGCACTAAGAGGTTTGCTCTTTTTTTTTTTTTTTTTTTTTTGTGGTACTGGAGGTTGAACCCAAGGCCTCGCGCCTGCATGCTTTGCAGTGCTGGACCACTGAGCTGTGTCCCCAGTCCATGTTTTTTACTCTTTGAGACAGGGTCTCGCTAAATTACACAGATTGCGACTGGTCTCGAACTTGTGATCCTTCTGCCTCTGCCTCCCAAGCCGCTGGGATGCTGAGATTACAGGCATGCCGTGCCTGGCCAGGTTTGCTCTTTGAAAGGCAATAGAAATCAGTAGATAGCTGGCTTAATTGATATAAAGAAGATAAAAGCTAGAAATATAAAACATTAGCAGGGCGTGGTGGCACGTGCCAGTAATCCCAGCACTCAGGAGTCTGAGGCTGGAGGATTGTGGGTTTGAGGCCAGCCTAGGCTACATAGTGAAGCCATGTGCTCCTGCCATGATATTCTGCCTTACCACGGGCCCACAGTAACAGGGCCACATGACCCATTTACTGAAACCCCTGAACTGTGAGCCAAATAGCCATTTTCTCCTTTCAAGTTGGCCCTCTCAGGTGTTTTATCACAGGGATGGAAAGCTGACTAACATGCCTTATTATAAAGGAGGCTTCTTTTCCTGCCTGAGTCTGCAGCATTTCCAGCTATTAGCATGGTCTTGGCACCTTCTCCCTTCATTACCTTTCATTTTCTTTCTCTTGATTGTTAATTTTTTTTTTTTTTTTGGTACTGGGACCTTGAACTTGGGGTCTCCCGTGGGCTTTTCATAAATGCTCAACCATAGAGCGATAGCCCCAGCCCATCTTTTACTTTGTATTTTTTGAGGCGGGATCTCGATAAGTTGCACAGGCTGCCTCTGGCCTGGAACTTGCGATTCTCCTGCATCCGCCTCTGGAGTCCCTTGTGCCACCATGCCCGGCAGTTGTTAATCTTGAATAATGTTTTGAGGTTCTAGCAGAAGTAGATGGGGTACATCTGACTGCTCTTTTTTCTTACCTCTATTTGGAGATGTCTTTTCTGGGGCTGGTTCATCTTGTTATGTATCACTAGCCTATCAGAGAACCAATCCTCAATTTCTTTCTTTCTTTTTTTTTTTTTTGCATTTTTTTATTGGGCATTTTTAATGTACACCTTAATGTGATTCATTCTGACATGCTCTTCATTGTGGCATTTACATATATGCATTTTGATGTACATTATTCATATAGGTTCCCCCTTACCCTCTTGTATGTTCCCCCACCCCCTGCCCTCCCCCCATCCTCAATTTCATTATCCCTCTTTAATGAAAACAGCTCCTTGGGACAAAAATAGTTCTGCCTCACTACCCATTTGCTCTTGGTGCCATAGTTCAGAGTCCAGCCCAATGGAGATCAGTCCACTTGCCCCTTGTAACAGGACCTGCTGTTCCACAGGTCAGACATTCCTGCGAGAGACTGGATGGCACCCTGCGGATCTATTGTGGCTTTTAACATTTCTTTAATATTTAACTCATTAATATCTAAGGTATTTTTATGTGTGATTTGAAAAATGCAACTTTACTCCCTCTGCAAAAGAATTACTGTCCTAACACTATTTTTGAACTAGTTCATCTTTTCTCTACCACCTTAAAATACCCTTTTATCAAAAATTTCATTTTCTTATAAATATGTATATTTTAGTTCTTTATATTCTGTCCCTCTTATCTATAATTGTTATTCCTATCTAAGTACACTGCTATCTAAGTTACACTGCTTTCATTACCAAAGCTTTATAACAAATTTTGATACCTCGTAAGACAAATCATCCGTGGTTATCACTGTTTTTCCAGGTTTTTCTCTCTTCCTTCCTTCCTTCCTTCCTTCCATCTTCCTATCTTCCTTCCTTCCTTCCTTCTTTCCTTCCTTCTGGTTTTTTTTTTTTTGAGACAGGATTTTGCTATGTAGCCCAGGCTGGCCTCAAATTTGCAATCCTTCTGCCTCCGCCTCCTGAGTACTAGAATTACAGGGATGGGCCACCACTTCTGGCTTTGTTTTTCCAGATTTACTGGGCAGAGTATTTTGAATAATGTTTTGAGGCTGTAGCAGAAATAGATGGGGTACATCTGACTGCTCTTTTTTCTTACCTCCATTTGGAGATTTTGGAGCTTTCTTTTTTCTTTTGGAGCTTTAGACTTTGTCAGATTTCATTTTAAAAATCCTACTGGGGACTTCCACTCTTCTAAATTCATTTTCTTCCTTTAAAACTATAGAAAGTGGGTGGGTGTGGTGCTGTGTGCCTGCAATCCCAGCACCTCTGAAGGCTGAGTTAGGAAGATCTCAAATTTGAAGCCAGAGGCAGCCTGTGCAACTTAGCAAGACCTTATCTCGAGATAAAAAACAAAAACAGGGCTGAGGGTGCAGCTCAGTGGTACAGTGATTGCAAAGTATGTGTGAGGCCCTGAGTTCAATCTCCTAGTACTAGAAAAACAAGAACAAAAAATTATAGTAAGTGAATTGAAACACACAAGCACAAATATACACACAAACACCCCGCCCCCTCAAACAAACATGCATCTAGATGGGGACAGAGAAAATGGAAGACAGTAACAATAATATTTTGAAAGCAGGAAAGAATGCAAATGCTTGTAATTGACTTGGCAAACCCAAAGAAGCCACATCTCAGGCCAGTAATAGGGAAAACTGCCAGTTAACCTGATACATGCCACTGGAACCTTCAAAGAACACGGAGATCTGGTAGCAGTCTCATTGGGGTGTGGGTGTGCAGTGCACGGAGAAAGCTGTCTGAAGTCTGATTATATCTGTAAGTCGTTTCCCCAGTTCCAGGTGCCTGGACGCTTGCTCTTTACCAGGCATAAGATGAGAGGTTTATTCCCCATGGAAGGTAAAAGCAAACTTCTGGTTTGGGAGGCATAAGGCATAATTGGTAGAGCAAGTCAAGGAAATTAAATTAATATGTGAATTTTGATACTAACTTTCCAGCCCTTTACCTCACTTAGCTCCCAAATTCCTGGCAGCTCCCTTTACTCTTCAGGGAGAAGAAGGTAAGATTTCACTGACCAATCTGAGGTGAAAGAAAATTTAAAAGCCTGGGGGGTGGTGCTCAGCAAAGAGCATGATTTCAGAGCTCTTCCAGCCATCCCTTTATTTTTATGAATGAAAAAAACGAGGATTGTAAGTCATCGGGCAACACCTTGTGACATGGAAGGAAGAGAAACTGAACGAACAGTAAAAACCAACTTGGAGATCACGCAAAGAAAAGAAAATTATTTAAAAAGAAGAAAAAGTAAAGAAAGAAAAAGAAAAAAGTCCCAAGCACAATGTCCTTAAAGACACAGAGGAATAAAAGAAGGCAAATAAAACTGGATGTTGAACAAACAAAAACAATCACAGAACAAAATAATCTCTTAGAAATTAAAACTTGAGAAGAGCCGAGCTTGGTGGCGCACACCTGTAATCCCAGCGACTCTGGAGGCAGAGGCAGAAGGATCGCAAGTTCAAGACCAGAGGCATTTTGTGTAATTTAGCGAGACCCTGTCTCAAAAACTAAAAAAAAAAAAAGGGCCTGGGCGTGCAGCTCAGTGGTACAGCATTGCAAAGCATGCAAGCGCAGGGCCTTGGGTTCAACCCCCAGTATCACCAAAAGAAAGACAACAACAGCAAAAAACTTGAGAGGAAATGAAAACAAGTAGGAACCTATCTCCATTGAAATATTGGAAGATCAAGTGAAGTAACTCTCCCAGAATAGGCAGAAGTGGAAAATGGGAGAGGGGAAAAAAAAAAAAAAAAAAAGAAAGAGGTCCAATATCTGAATATAATCAGGTCCAGAAAGACTGATTAGGAATGCAGATGTGAATAAATTCTCAGCAAAATTATTTGATAAAAATTCCCAGTGTCCATCAGTTAACATAGTGCCCTCCTGTAATCCGAGCGACTGAGAAGGCTGAAGCAGGAGGATCGCAAGTTCAAGGCCAGAGCCTGCAAGACCTTGACTCAAAAATAAAAAATAAAGCATGGGCTGAATGCCTGGTGTGGTGGCTCATGCATGTAGTCCCTACAACTCCAGAGGCAGAGGCTGCCTGTGTTGCTCAGTGAGACCCTGTCTTAAGATAAAAAATGAAAAATGAGCTGAGGATACAGCCTAGTTGCAGAGCATTTGCAAAGTATGTGTGAGGCTCTGGGTTCAACCCCCAAGTACCCAAATAAATAAATAAATACATCTCAGTACTGAAGGACTTGAACTGTCAGATAATAAGGGCTCACCAGGTACCCAGCAGGTGATTGAAATAGACCCATATTTAACTATGTTATACTTGCAGTGAAATATTCTGTCACTGTTAAAGAGTTAGGAAGAGTGCTGCTATGAAAATATTGTGTGTTTTTTTGCCGTGTGTGTATGTATTTCTGTTACGTAAACATCTGAGGAGTAGGATTTCTAGGCCATTGACTGTTAATATATAATAGCCAATAGTTTTCCAAAGAGTTTAGCATCTAACAGAACACCATGTCCTGGTTATCATGGTTTTTTTTTTTTTTTTTTGGTACTGGAGGTTGAACCCAGGGCCTTGCGCTTGCATGCTGTGCAAGTGCTGGACCACTGAGTCGCACCTCCAGCCTATTTCTTTACTTTTTTTTTTTTTTTTTTTCGGTACTAGGGGTTGAACCCAGGGCCTCATGCTTGCATGCTCTGCAAGTGGTGGACCACTGAGCTGCACTCTCAGTCCATTTTTTTACTTTTTGAGACTAGCTCTCGCTAAATTACGCAGACTGCCTCTGGTCTCGAACTTGTGATCCTCCTGCCTCTGCCTCCCAGCCACTAGGATTACAGGGGTGTGCCACCACGCCCGGCTCATTTTTTCACTTTTTGAGACAGGGTCTCGCTAAGTTACATAGACTGCCTCTGGTCTCAAGCTTGCGATCCTCCTGCCTCTGCCTCCCAAGCCGCTGGGATTACAGGTGTGGCGCCTGGCTGTCCATTGCCTCTTGATATCAGAGTCACCAAATAGAAAATAGTCATCAAGCACTGGATGGAATAACACTTAAGTAGAGAAGGGGTGGAGTGAGGGCAGCTCCCACAGTGTCCCCCACATGGCTAGTGGGTCTTCCCAGCGGTTACAATAGGGCAGTTAGCTTGTGTGTACCCTTCCTGTGCCACAATGGAGGGGACTGGCTGGTTTGGGTCACCTGTAGCCTTCAGGTAAGGCCCATTTTCATGCAGTACTAAACAACCTGTGACATTGCTGAAGGTGAGACTGTTGAAATGAGGTCATTCTCTAACAGAAATCAAAAAGTGAAGAACAGGTGTCCAGCAGTTGTTAACATGGTTACTTTCATTCTAAAAATCCATTAAGTTACACCCTTATCATTTGTGTACTTTTTTGTTATCCTAAAGACTTAAAATTGTAAATGTGTAACTTAAGTTGATTCACTGAAGAGTATTTTGAAGTTAATGTTAATGGAAATCAACAGGCAAAAATTTGTAGACACTATAATGATGAAGATATCTTTGTACATATGTACATTGAGGCTTGGGGATGGGACATAGTATTATAAGTAGTTGGTATTTTGTTTTTTTATGTAAACTAGCATCTTATAAAGGGGGAAAGAAAGCCAGATGTGTTTGCTGATTATATTGCTATATTAACCACAAGATCTTCCTGTCTTAGATTGTTCCCTAGAATGGGAGTAAGTAGGATAATCAGCTAATGCTGGAGATAAAAAGTGGGATTTGTTGTGTTGGTTTGTTTTGAGATTTATCATAGTGTCATGACTGGTCCTGTTACTTTTTTTTTTTTTTTTTTTTTTTTTGAGTCGGGTCTCACTGTGTTCCTGGGTGGTCTCAAACCCCCTTGGCTCAAGCACTCATCCTACCTTAGCCTCTGAGTAGCTAGGACTGCAGGTGTGCGCTGGGCTTGTCCCTTTTACTTTCAAATTTCATGTCTGTGAAGCTGTGAATTTTTTTTTTTTTAATTTCTTTTCATCTGTTTCTCCTTCTTCCTTAGGTTTTTGTGGAGACTCTGGATAAGTGTTTTGAAAATGTGTGTGAATTGGATTTGATCTTCCATATGGATAAGGTATGTTCTCTTCCAAAACAGGGCAACCAAGAACTAAGAGCCTAGGGCACCTCTAGCCACCTCTACCCCTTTGTGTTCTTTCTCTTGGTCTTTTACTCTGACCTAGTTCTATAATCATTTTTATTTAATTAATTAACTAGTTAATTTTGCTGAGGGTTGAACCCTGGACCTTGCACATGCTAGACAAGCAGTGTACTACTGAGCCACATTCCCCAGCCTGAACCAGTTTTATTTAATAACTTAAGCTGAATAGTTTGGGGATTTTTTTTTTCTGCAAAGATCTATTAACAGTTTTAACATGCATAAGATTATTGCTGGGCCTGTGTCCTGGTTCACCTCTTCAAGAGTAGGCTTCTTACTGTAGTGCAGTGATTTTATTAGAATAACTGGATATGCACCAAAGGTGAGATACAGAACTTTTATACTGACTGTGAAATGAGTTTGCCACACACAGGCCAGTGCCAGTGAAGCTTCGGAATAATCAAAGCACAAGGGCTTTGGCATAGTCTATCATCTTTCCAAAGGACTATTGTAGTGACTGATACATAAGCAACATAAGTGACTAATAAAGGACTAATGTAGTGACTGATACATAAGTTTGAGGTCAGGTGATACTCTGCAGAAAGCAGAGTCAGGGAAGAATTGAAATGGTCCCAAATAGCCTTCTCAGGTTTGTTTTGCTAGCATAATGTGACATGGCCAATTGTCCTCATGTGCCAAATTCAACACAGGAGCCAGCCCCCATGGGTATAGAAACATAATTTTATCTAGCGGGCACATTCTGTCTCAGTGCTGTTTGCTGGGAATCAGCTGATGTCGCTAGGGTCTGTGGCTGTCAGAGGGAGATAAGATTTTGAGGAAATGATTACTCATTGCGAAGCCAAGATTTTTTATTAGTTTTCATCATGACAAAGCAGAGATTTTTAGACCCATCATTGCAAACATTACTATGTAGAGGACTTTCTTGCCATTTTCCAGTAGGATCTTCTTCATTCTCACTTGACTCTGCCAGGATTCACAGATGCCACTTTCTAGATCTGTGCGGTCAGTGCATTCTCATTCTGATGTTGGAAAGGAGTGAAGTTTTTTCTCAACATTTACTTTGGCTCTGTGACTCTGTTAGCAGCCTGGTGCAGGAGGATCCTGGGACCCGTTCGTTCTTAGAAACTTGCCTCGGGACTCTGACAGCCACACAAAGAATCCTGGGCTCACTGATGCTTTTGAGGTGCTCACTCTTTCATATGAAAGGATCTTGGAAACCTCAGAGATCTCTTAGCCCTTTCTCTTTGTGATATGTCATTGTGTCCAGCTGACGTTCCTCTGATTTATCATGAAGATGAGCATTTTTTCTTAGGTTTATTGGTCTTCTCTTATGAAATGTTTACTTAAGTCTTTTGTTCTTTTTTTTAGGTTACCTACCTATGTTTTAGAATTGTATTTGCAGTTCCTTACCTATTTTCCAAAACAAGGCCTTGTTCGAGTATGTTCTCCCTTTCTTATGATTTTGTTCACTTTTTGATGAATGGAAGTTCTTAGTTTGCATTTGGGAAAAATTTATCAGTTTTTTCCTTTATAGTCAGGGGTTTTCATGTCTTCTTGAAGAGTTCTTTTATTTTTTCCTTTCCTGAGGTCAGGAGAATATTCTCATGGTCTGGTTCAGTGGTAGAAACCTGTCCTACCATGTGTAAAGCCCTGGGTTCAATCCCCAGCACTAGAAAAAGAGATCTATATAAGCTTTGTCTGTAATTCACCTGGACTATATTTTTTATATGGTAAGGTCCAATTTCACTTTTTTCCTTAATATAGACACCTAAGGTTTTAATCGCCTGCAGCCGTACTACTGTGGCGTCCAATCCTGTCAGATCTTGGAGGCTAAGCAGAGTCAGGCCTGGTTAGTACTTGGATGGGAACACCAGGTGCTGTAGGCTTGGGAGAAGGACCTGACCTGGCAACTCACTCTCCCGAAACAATCACCCATTGAAAACCCTATGAATAGCAGAGAAGTACTAACAATACTGTTTCATCTGTTGTACATACGGTCGCTACAAGTTGGGCACCAACTGCATGGCACCTAACAACAGCAGCAAGGTTTTAATCACTATTTTTTGAAAAGACCTTCCTTTTATTCTGGTACCATCTCTGTCACAAGTTCAGAATCCATATCCCCATGGCTCTATTTCTGTGTTCTATCTTATTTTTCTAGTTCTCTATCCCTGCACCACAGTCTTAATTACTATAGCTTTTTGCTTCTTTTTTTTTTTTTTTTTTTTTTTTTTCAGTAGTTGGTGGCTGAACCCAGGGCCTCACACATACCTTACAAGTGCTCTACCACTGGGTGGCACCCTCAGCCCATTTTTAAATTTTTTATTTGGAGTCAGGGTCTCACTAAGTTATGCAGGCTGCCTCTGGCCTTGAACTGGGGATCCTCCTGCCTCCGCCTCTCAAGTCTCTGGAATTACAGGCATGTACCCCTATGCCTGGCTACTATAGCTTTTTAAAGAACTTATAACTGTTAGAAAATCTACCTACTTCTTTTCTTTGTTTTTTGTTTAACTCTCTTCTTAAAGAGCAGCTCCTGCTTAGTCTTTTCCATTTAGAGTCAGCTTATGAATTATACGCAAATGCTTCCACACCCCTCTTTTGGGTTATTGACTAGAATTGCATCAAATCCAGAGAATGTTTGAGGAGAATTCATGTTTTTACAATATCAAATTTTATCCATAATATGGGATATTTCTTTAGGTTTTCTTTGAAGTATCTCAGTGAACATTTATAACTTTTTTCTTGTAGAGGTTTTACGTAGATTTTATTAAATTTTATTCTGGATATATTTTTCTCTATGTGGAATTTGGAATATTCATTTTTAATTTATTGCTGGCATATAGAAGTCACTTTATTTTTATATGTTGATGATGAAACCAGAGGTTGTATTAAGCTCTTATTAATGCTGATATTTTATATGTAGACATTTTGTTCATTTCTTTCCAGTCCTTGGGCATTCATGTCCTTTTTTGTTTGTTTTTCTGTGACTCTGCTAACTAGACTCTCCAGTGTCATGTTGAATAGACATGGAGACAGTGGACATCAGGGGTAGTTTCTGGTTTCCTAGAGAGCCTTTATCCTGTTGCTGTGAAGTACAGTATTTGCTATATGTTTTTTTATAAATATTCTTTATTAAGTTAAGGAAGTTTCTTCCATCCTCTTCTTCATGGTAAAGGGTTTTTAATCATGAAAGGATGTTAAAATTTAACAAAAGCTATCTCTTCATCTCCTGAGTTAATCATGATTTTTTGCCTCATCATTCTAATGCTGCTGTTTTAAACATCAGTGAAGATGTCCACTAAAGCAGTAAAGTAATTCCAGCCCAAACTATTTTATTGGACATAACTTTTAAAAGCAAATAAAAGGCCATAAAAATGTTGCTGTTGCTCATATCTTATTTTCAGATAAGTTCCATAAAGTATTTTGCTGCTGCTGCAGTTTCTTTTACAATTTATAAGACTGTTTATTTTTGTTGTTGATGTGGCATTGGGAAATGACTGTTCTTATCTCCTGGGGCTGTTGAAAAGCGATAGTGCAAGGAGTTGGTGTCCTACTCTAGTCACCTTTGGAATGTCTGAAGGTGTTTCCTGGCAGGTGAGTTCCTTCTCATGAGATTTCAGGCTTATTTTTGCCATCTCATAAAGCTGTTGCAAATTCAAGTATATCATCTGTTGATTATAGAAACTTTTTTTGTTTGTTTGTTTTACTTGTGTGCAAAAGACCAGCATCATAAGATAACAGGAATATCATTGTACAGTCCATGCTTCTTAATTGAAGAATCTCCCCACCTAGATATCAAAAGCTCCTATCAGTTCCTTGCCCTTGTAAATCTGCATTAGTTAATTCTGGATAGCTGCCCCGTCAACTTGCACAGATGTGGCTAGCCACTCTAGAGTTGCAGGCCCCTGTAGAGACCAGATATGACCAAATTCCTGCTGCCTTGGCAAGTTGTTTATTTCTAATCTTTCTATTGGTTTTTCAGCTTCCTACATTGCTTTTGTTAACATCTTCTTTATTGGGGCTACTTTCTTCTTCATCTGTCTCAAAGGAAAGTTTCGTTCCATTTCTAGAGCCAAGTCCTCTTCATGTCTTTCCCCAGCATGTACCATCATTTTGCTTTTTCACCTGGTTTTTAAGGGGTCTCTGTTTGTTCTTCTGTATCTACAAATCACCATATTGCTTCAGTCTCACAAAATACAGCTCTTCTGTGCATCTACTGTCTCCTCCAACTATAGTTCCATTTCTGTCATTTCATTCAAGGTAAATTTCCTGAATGAGTGAGTGGTTTATACCCAGTCTTCCGGTTCTAACTTATCTCTTCCCTTTCTAGAGCCCTAGAGCCTGGCTTTCACTCCTACCCCAAATTCTCAGATGATTTCCTAATCTCAAATTCCATAGCCATGTCCTGACCATTACCTTCTTTAATGTTGCTGCAGTATCTGATGCTATTACTCATTGAGTAGAGCCATCTCTTTATCCTTTTTTACACCTCTGTTTCTGTCTTGTAGAACCTTCTTGATTTTTCTTTTGTTCTACTCCTACCCCACCAATAAGTTATGCTGTTAGTCATTTCTCACCTTTCTCATATCTCTGTCATAGACACATCTATGTTTCATATTAAACTATCATTTACATAAATAATTCCCAAATTGTTCTTGATGGTCTTGTCCTGATGCATGGCTGGAGTCGTATTCCTGAATTTTCAACTGCCTGAGACATTTCTTCCTAAATTTCTTCTTGTTGAGTGTGGTGACACATGCCTGTAGTCCTAGCACCCAAGAGGTGGAGGCAGGAGGATCATGAGTGTGAGACTAGCTTGGGTTACATAGTGAGTCCAGGGACAGCCTGAGCTACGTAGCAAGATCAAGATCCTGTCTCAAAAAAAAACAAGGGCTAGGGCTGTGGTTCAGTGGTAGGGAGCGTGCCTAGCATGTGTAAGGCCCCTGATTTGATCACCAATACTGGGAAATAAATAAATAGATAAATAATTTTTTTCTTGCTTCTTCTTATCCAGCTTCTGAAAACTGCTTCCCTCCCTTCCCCTTTTCCAGTGGAGCTACCACTGTCCTCTGTCCTGGCTGCTGAAAACCTTACCTCTCTCTTCCTTGCTTTCACATCTAGTCAGTCGCTAAACCTGTTTATTTTTTCTTGTAGGGTTCTTTTTATATCTTGTTCTTAGATTCCCTAGTTATTAGCATTCGGTGTACTTGCTTTTCTCTCTTTTTGTGTATAGATAGTCTTTTTTTTTCCGAAACCATTTTGAGAGTTACTTGCAGATACCATAACTTTTTATCCCTAAATATGTCAGCCTACATCTCCTAAGAACAGGGCCACCCTCACAGAATGTATGTGTGCAGCTCTCTGCTTAGGCACAATATAATTACCACGCTCGGGAAATTTAGCATTAATAAATTTAACATTAATAAAAATTTCAGAGGGAGGATTCATGACGTGTCCTTTACTATGATCATTTTACACATTCATTGTATTTTTGATTATCTGTTGTACTGTTTTTCAATATTGGCTCATATTTCACCTTTCCCAGTTGTTCCAAATAGTGTCATTCATATATATGTGTGTGTGTATATATATATACACATATGTGTATATATATTTTTAAATCCCCGTTTTGATTGTAGGTTAAGTATTGCCTTTAGTTATCATGTCTCTAGATTCCACATGTATGTATCAGGTTTTCTAACCTTATTCTCTCTTCCTTCTTATTGATTCTACACGCTGTAATTACATTAGTTTTCCTAAGCCATTCCTTGGTGTGGCCTTGACCCCATGGCTAGACATTCAAGGCTCTTCACACAGCTTATCCCTATCCTAGCTTGCCTTTGTGTACCATTACATCTTCCCAGATGCCCTCTGTTCCAGCCAGAACAGACCACTCTTACTTATTTTGTAATTCCTGCCTCAGTGCTCTGCCCGAATTAACTTTTACATCTTTTTTTTTTTTAATTGGAAATTTTTAATGTACACCTTAATGTGATTCATTCTGACATGCTTTTCATTGTGACATTTCCATATATGCATTTTGATGTACATTATTCATATAGGTTCCCCCTTACCCTCCCGTATGATTCCCCCCACCTCACCCTCCCCATCTGAGTCTTCTCTATCTTTTACTTAGTAGTTTTTTTCTATATGTCCTTGGGTTCTAGTTCTGTTTAAGATAGAAACTTTTCCTGTAGTGGTCTTTGTTTTTATCTTGTTAGAACAATTACATGCGATTTCTAGTCCATTTATATTGACATCATTCTTATCTCCCCCCCCCTTTTATTATGATCCGACCTTTGAATAGGATTTTTCCTTCTTATAATTTTGAATCAGCTCCCTCATATGAGTGAGAACATGTGTTGTTTCTCTTTCTGAGTTCGTGTTCGTTCACTCAAAATAATTTTCTCTAATTCTATCCATTTTGCTGCGAATGACCTTATTTCATTTTTCTTGATTGCTGAGTAGTATTCCATTGTGTATATATACCATAGCTTTTTTATCCATTCTTCTGTTGAAGGGCACTTTGGTTGATTCCATATCCTTGCTATTGTGAAAAGCGCTGCATTGAACATGGAGATGCAGGTGTCTCTGTGGCATGATGATCCATCTCCCTTTGGGTAAATTCCCAATAGTGTTATAGCTGGGTCATATGGTAGATCTATTTTTAGTTTTTTGAGGTACCTCCATATTGATTTCCACAGTGGTTGCACCAATTTACTCCACCAACAATGTAAGAGTGTTCCCTTTTCCCCACAACCTCGCCAGCATTTGTTGTTGTTTGTTTTATTGATCTTGGCCATTCTTACTGGTGTAAGGTGAAATCTCAGAGTTGTTTTGATTTGCATTTCCCTAATGGTTAGGGATGTTGAGCACTTTTTCATGTGTTTCATGGCTTTATGGACCTCTTCATTTGAGAACTGTCTACTCAGTTCCTTTGCCCATTTGTGTATTG